>JAGFMF010011429.1:2474478-2486595 GCA_019455555.1 Galemys pyrenaicus
CCATGTGGGTCACCTTCCTGGCCGGCGGCAGGGATCGAACTCGTGCTGCAGTGGCTGCAGTTTGCTTCATAGTGCGTTGCTTAACCCACTGCGCCACCAGGGCGGGCCCTGATTAAAGGTTTTTGAAGACCAAAGTTCCTGCATCTCAGTGAAGTTCAGCATCAACCCTTCTAGTTAGAAAAGTGCACAGGGAGCAAATGAGGATAGGTTTCCATGTCATTCTGCAGCCACCCTTTCCATGACTAAAAGGAAACTTTATCTCAGAGAAAATTTTTCTGATCTACACAAATAGTCATGGATCACTATTGGCAGCAATCAACAGAATCATCTTAAGAAATAATAAAAGTTAAAACTAAGGGGAAAGCCAAGGAATTTAGTCTGGAAATGAGACTTTGTACAGCCCTGGCTCCTAAAAAGCCCCTCTGTGGCCCCTCACAAACTTCTTGGAGAAGTTTGGCAGACAAAGGAGAGAAGACCACTCACCCATGAGAGGAGTGCAGCAGACCGGGTGGCATGGAGTGTCATCTTGGTGATACCAGTCAGTCACCCCAATGCACCTGGAACCCAAGGGAAGAACAGTTAATTAATATCAGACATTCGTGATGAAGGAGAAGGGAAACAGTTCCATATTATCAGCTCTGAACATTTAAATAAATCACTTACTACCTGGCATTTAACTCAACAAGGCATCATAATAATTGAGGGTTAAAAACACACATCTAAATTACTATAGGGCGCAGGAGTTAAAGTCACAGCACTATCAAGCTATCACAGTCACCGCAGCACAAGTTCAATTCCCAGTCATTTGGGAACTGACCCATTTGGCACAGCAGACCTCTCTCTCCTGCTGCTCCCCTCAGCAGTGTATTTCAGTAGATCCACCTGTTCTGCTCCCCACTCTGTCTCTGGTGAATCTTCTCAGCTCCCTGCAACCCCTGCACCTATGGCCTACACTCCAGTGCTTGTATGCATAAATAAATAACAATGTATTTTAAAATAAATAACTATAAAACTATCATCATGTCAGAGCTCACAGTAAAAAACCCTATTATTTAATTCACTATCCACAGTTCTACATGCATTCTGTCTGTTCCATAGATAATACCACATTCAAAGGTGTCCTTTAACTCTTCTGAGACATGATCCCCTTAAAAGAGGGGACACAGCCTCCCTGGTGACGCAAGGGGTTAATAAGCACCGCACTATGAAGCATCCGCATGATTCCCCAGTCAGGGAGAGGTGCAGCAGACCTCTCCTGCCTCCCCTGCTGCTCCCCTCAGCAGCGTATTTCAGTCAATCTGCCTGTTCTGCTCCCCACTCCATCTCTGGTGAATCCTCTCACCCACTCCACCCCTGGCCTGTACCCCAGTGTTTGTATACATAAATAAATCTTAAAAAAAAAAAAAAAAAAGGGTGGGGAACAAACATGAGTTTCAAAAGACCTGGGTCTGAATGCTGTTTCCATGTGACCACGGTGTTCAGACCCTGGCCAAGTAGTACAACCACTTTTAGTCTCGGTTTTCTCATCTGTAAAATGGGATCAACAAACTCTCTCTGGGTTATAGTAATGCTCAACGATAAAGCAGATAAGACAAATACCACAGCAGCTTGCATATGCTATTTGGTATTCAAAAATTGTATTTTAAAAATGCTATATTGGGTCTCCCTAGTGGCACAGGGGTTAAAGTTTCAACACTATCAAACCATCTCTGCTAGCCACTGCAGTAAGAGTTCAATCTCTGCCCAGGGTGCAGCAGACCTTTCCTATGTCGCCCATTGCTCCCCTCAGCAGTATATCTCAGTAGATCCACCTGTTTTGTTCCCCATTCTGTCTCTGGTGAATCCTCCCACCCACAACTTTGGCTTAAACCCTAGCTCTTGGGGTTCATTTATTTATTGGTATAAATAAACCTTTTTTTTTTTTTTTAAAAAAAGGGTCACTATCTAAAGCAGAAAGGTTAATTTCTGAATCTTTTTGTAGGTATCCAAATTCCACTTAACAATAATCAAGCTCTTGAGAAACCTCTCAAAATTCTGGGTTTCTATATCCCCACAGAAATGTCAAAGGTATAGTTTCAAATAGGGGATTGGTTAAAGTGAAATCCAATTCTTGTGGAGATCTTATGGGACATTTAATGAAAAATTACGTATTTGAACTGAAATCCTTACCCCCAACTTTCCTTCCCATTGGGAATTAGCCACCTGTCTGCCAACCTGCTCAAGAGAACATAGGCCTGGCGACTAAATAGTCCCCAACACCTCCTAGCAGTCCCACAATTCTCCATGGGAACAATCAGTCCCATCCCTCACCTCCTGCCACAGGTGCTCAGAGTGTTACTATAGGATGAAAAAGAGTTACAGTAGTCACATCATCTATAATTCTCCCCACATATTAACATCTCTAAGTTCTATGAAAACACCTGCTAAGCACCTTTTGTATGCAAAGTGTTGGGGTTATGAAAGACAATATTCTTGTCCATAAGGTACTTACTATCTAATAGAGAATGAGATACATAAATATGATAATCCACTCCCCACCATCTCTTCCTACTCAAAGTGTACTATGCTTTTCAGCCAACCAAAAAGGTTATTTTTTGATCCTACATGTGTTCATCCCATGAAGCCTGTCTAAAACTAGCTCATCCTGTGCTGGAAGCTACATGGGGAAAATGGGAGATAATGATATGGTTCCTGCCTTTGAGAGCGTCACAGTAGAGTAAGGAAAGAAATTAAATATACTTGAGGCATAAATAATAGAAAATAATTAAATGCCAAACATAACTTAAATGCTAATTATAAGATTCCACCTGTCATATCAGTAACAGTCTTGGAAATGAACCAATTCACCTGGGCTTTGGCAAGAACAAGTTGAAGCAGCTCTAGGAGGGCAAAGAAGCTAAAGGGCCTATGTGATCCTCAGTCTTGAGTGATCTTCACCCAGTATGGCCTGTCCAACCCAGCATGGGCACTGACTGCCCAGCTCCCTAAGGCAGATGGCCTACTGCACTATAAAAAGGCTTTTGTGGAGACTGGCTAGTCTAAAGTTGGAAGGACCATGTTTGGCCCTTATGGTGAAGGCAGCAACAGCCAGATGCTCTACTGGAACATCTTTTTTAAAAAAAAGTTGTTATTCAGGAACTAGGGAAATGAGGCCAATATTACCTCTCCCTCATGTCCACTACTGCCTCTATCTATACTGGCTATCTCTTTGACAAGGCCCGAGACTTTAAGGAGAAATTTTATTTGCAACTGGAGGTAGATCTTGCCCCCTCCTCTGAGAGATTCCACAGCTGTGCTACTAAAAATGACCTGAGGTTTAACCAACCTCCTCCCTTCATTTAGAGGCAAAACATACAACTCTTAGTCCTCCCAGGGGAGCCTGCCTAAAACTAGTTCCACTACTCAGAAAAGCTGGTCTCAGGGCCAAAGGCCTTCTTCTGTGCCCCCCTAGGCACAGAAACAGGAGGGATACAATACATAACATGAGGAACTCCAAAAGAACCCTGTCAGTTCAAAGCTCATAAAGGGACACTTTCGCTCAGAGAGGGGACACTGAGAAGAGTCTTAAAGACAGCCCAGCCATTTACTGTTCTCTGGATAATAAATGACTGAAGCTAGCAACACAGCTAGTCCTGGACATTGTGACTACAGCTTTAAACAGGCGTTGGCTTGAACCCTAGGGCTCCCAGCCAGAGCACCATCCTCCCCGCCCTCTCCCTGAAATCTGAGGCAGGCCCCACCCAAAAGACTTGGTGATGGTGCTGGAAAAACAGATCCCCATAAATGTAGCCTGGAACCATTTCACAGAAGGATCTGGTGCGATCTTCCCCAACTCAGGCACACACCCCTGACTCCCCACAACCCTCCATCAACAAACAAAAACAAAACCTCCTACTGCAGGCACTCTGCAGACACCTTCAAAGCTTCACCTACTAGTTCTCTGAAAAAGTGACTACCTCCCCACCCACCCCCAATCTAAAAGAGGCACCACAGAGCTGATAAAGTATCCTGTCTTTTCCCTGGGGTCAAGAAGGAACCAATACACAGAACAGTTGCCTCATAAACTAAAGGAAGGTCCTGCATCCTCTTTACATTTTTCAAAATAATATAACCGATATAAAGTAACTCCCTCAGGATAAGACAAATTCCCACATTTACAGAGACCTCTCTGTTTCCGGAGTATATATCAGGACAAAAAAACTGACATGTAACAGACACACTGTCCTGGCCTGTACCCTCTCTGGATCTCAAAGAGTTAAAGCCTAGCTCTGGTTTCTACCGGCCTGAAACTAATGCAAACCACCTGCTCAGACTCAAGACCAGAGGGTCAGGTTGCTGAGCTCTGGGGTCTGTTCTGCAAAAGTTTCAATTTTAGGGGTTGACTAAGTGATAGGCTGAAGGCCAGTGGGTCTGAGCTGTGATAACACTGTTCTCCTTACTCCACCCCCAGCCTGGGTGCCAGCTTTATTGAAGTCTGCCACTTACTGCCTGTGGAACACCGGCCCTACCTCAAGATAACACCAAAGTGACCTTTGGCCCCAGAGAGCTACTAAACTGTACTGATCTATCAGCTCCAGGACTTGCCTCCATTGAACTTCCATTCCCTCGTGGTAGCTCTCACTCCCAGAATCTCAGAGCCCAAAGCCTACATAAGCTCCCACCTCAAAGGGTATTTCTCCAAGTCGCACTCCCTCTCTACCCCATGGTTCCAAAGGCCCACAGCTCATAAAGGAAATAGCTGTCGCATCTGTGTACCCATGCTAAATGGCAAGATTTACTACCACTTACCCTGACAGCCTCCCTGCCTGCAGCCATAATTTTGTGCTCTGTTGTCCTTTCTAAAAGGAATACTCTCATCATCTGAGACCCCAACATCAAGAGTGAACAACCTGGTCTTTGGGCTCCTCCTTCTCTAACTCTGCAAAGAGACAGGTCAGGAGGGAAAGGCAATCAAGCACCCAGACCTCACCTGGTAGGTTTTCCCAGCTGGGCCTAGCAAATGCCAAGTTGTGTCTCCACAGGCTAACTCATAAAGAACAGAATAGGAAATACCTTATTGGTGCATCCCCCTCACATGGAGAAGGTAAAAGACCCAAGAGCCAGTAGCTCTAAGAGAGGACAAGGAGGGAACAACAGTCAACTCCTCAGCCCTGAGGACTATCTTGTCCAAGTCCAAAGGGTTTCTCTGCACACCTGAAGTCAGGACAAACCAAGATGCTAGATGTATTCCCTGGGTCTCCTAAAGAGAGTAGCTCTGGACTCAGGCCTCTTACACTTCACAGACCACCCACTTTTTGTAGCCTAGAATTTGACCCAGAACCCCCAACGGGCTGGTGAGGAATAGGAGTGGAACTGCAAGGAAAATGAAGATTTCTCTCTTTCTTCAAAGTAGATTACTATATCAACCCTTTCTCAACACTCCATTTGGCCCAGATCAAAAGGATGTGGGCAAAGGATTGTAATCATGAACTAGACCTAGAGCCTACAGTTATATACTGTGTATGGGTGCACGAGTGAGCAAGTACACACATATAAACACACACACACAGCCCACTCCAGTAGAGTTCACCAGCATTTGCTCCCACTGCTATACTCACACACCCTGGTGCCTACCCAACTGACAAAATGAACCTTTCTCACTCCCCACCACTGCATACACACCCAGGCCTCACTCAGGATTGGAAAAGCTCTGTTGAGCTGTGGAGACAGCTCACACACACTTCCCCCCTACGAACAAAAACACACTGGTATCTATGCGAGGAGGAAAGAAAGCAACCCTTTGCTCTGAAAGGCGCCAACTCCCGGATGTTGGCAAGCTCCACTCCCAGCGCCTGTTTTGAGTGTTTACTTGCTCTCCCTCTCCTTTCCCTCCCCTTTAAGGATGGCGCAGGAAAGGGAGGTGAAGGGGGAGACTCCACCGCACCCCTCGTCCATGTTTGAACAAAAACCCAGAGAAAGAGTGAGGGAGAAAAAGTCTCAGTGCAGGGGGCCTTACCAGACTCCTAAAGCCAAATGTATCTACAGGTTTTAATCCGCCATTAGCATTTAAATCTTGAAAGGAGAGGAGGAGGGGGGGCTAGTGGAAAGTAACCCCACACACAAAAGAAAAGTTGTTGGTTTTCTTCTCAGTCAGCCTGGCAGGAGCGATCTTCCTGGCTGACAGCCAGAAGTGCGTCACGGCCAGGAGTCTGCTTTCTTTAAAGGCGCAGCAAGCTTCCGCAATGTGGGAGCTGAGGCAAAGCAGGGAGCTCTCAGCAAGGGGGTGGGGGGTGGCAGTCAGGGCAAGAAGGGAGGGGCGCACTGGAGGAGGGGCTGAGAAGGCTAGGCCCGCAAACAGAAGAATAGGACGCACGGCGGGGAAGGAGCGCGTGGCGGGGCACGAGCGGCAGACAAACATACTGCAGCAGTGGCAAGAGCCAAGCCCAACTGTGGTATAAATACACAAAACACATCCCACAGTGGCCTGACAAACCTGTTATCACCCGGACAGTCCCCCTTCACTCTCTTAAGAGAGCAGTGACAGCCTATCCTTCCGTTTGACCAGCAAGGGAAAGGTAGGCGGATGATTAGATCAGCCCCCAGCCTGGCAGCCAGCAGGGTAGAGAGGAAGACCCGGGAACAGAGTCTTTAGAGAGCAGGCAAGACACGCGCCCTTTTAAAGGGGGGCAGCATCCTGCCGACTTCAGAGCGGGCTGTATCTTTAAGCACACACATGCGGCTCACACACAAAGCACCTCGCCTTCCCCCTCCAGCCCAGGGACGTAGCCACCACCCTGCCCCCACCCCTGCCCATTCCCAGGGGAATCTCTCCAGCCCGTACCTTCCACACAGCAAGGCCAGGACGCCGCACTGTGCCCGCTCCTCCCCTCGCCACCCAAACTAGAAGCCTAGGCAGACTGTGGCCCTGGAGTGCAGGCCTGCGCTGTCCTGTCCGGGTGGCTGCGCGCTATTGTCGACTGTGGAATGGCCGCCAAAACCCCAGCTGTGCTGCCAGAACATAATCCCCTGTTCCGCTCAACATTTGTGGGGAGGGGCTGAGGGGCCAAGGCACGAACCTAGTATGGCAGGCACTCGCTGGTATCCCTTAACAGACACAGGCTCTGGGACCCATCAGTACAGCCATAGACTCTGCCTCTCCTACATGGCTGAAAAGAAAATATGTCTGACTCTTAGAAAACAAAACCAGTGTTTCCACCCACTCACCAAGGCTACCAGAGAAACCCACCAGACAGTAATCAGGAACCCCGATCTTAATTTCGCTGGTACCAAAAACATTTATTAAGTACCTACTATGTGCAAGACACTACTACAGGACATTATAGAGAATTAATTAAACCCAGTACCTACACTAAGATTATATTCCACAGGAGATTAAAAATATGGCTCAAAAATTTTATTTCATGACAGTATTGCTGACTTCCACAAAAAGACATCAAGAAAAATTCTATCCAGCTGAGTGTAGGTAAGGACTAAGAAAACAAATATTCATTTGGTCCTTAAAACACTTAAGTAGAATGTCCCCAGATGAAAACAGAAGAGTGGGGAGGAGGCACAGGAGGTATGGAAACATGGAGGAAAAAGTTTGAAGGAATCATTGAGGTCAGAGTTGAAAAACCCTAAACTTCAAATCAAAACTATCCAATAAATATTTGAACTTTTTTTTTTTTGTTGTTTTTAATTTAGAGATGTGGTACAATGAACTGTACTTCACAAAATTATCCTGACATAGAAATGAATGAGACTAGCAGCAGGGAGGTGGGAATCAGATGCTGCCAAAACAGACAGGAGACTGGAAATAAAAACATGGAATAGGGTAAGGTAAGAGAAAACAGAAAGAAGCAGAATTAAGAGTTATAGTGGAAGACAGAATGAAGATAAGGAACTGAATGGAAGTAGAGGAAAGAACTGTAAAGGAAAGCATGTGGGATGACAGAAGGAAATACAGAGAGGCCATTTATAGAATTAAATCAAATAGTGAACTGATATGGCTTATGTTAGAACAAAAGAGAAGAGAGGATCTAATAAACAGCAGCAAATGCTTCCTGAGTGCATACTGTGTGTCAGGCACTATTCTATTGATCTAGTATGTATTAAGTCAATCTTAAAATTTCCTTCAGGCAAGTAAATACTATTATTACTCACCTTTACAGAACAAGAAAGTGAGCCACAGAGATTAATTTGCCCAAGATCACAAAACTAGTGAACGATGAAACTATATATACTTGCTGCTAGGTGGCAAGTAACCTCTGAGCCTCAATATCCCTATTTGTAAAAAGACCAAAAAAATAATACCTACTTTATCACCTGCTTTATAAGGTGATAAAGATTAATTCAGGACCTTCCAGGTGACCTAGGGGTTAAGTATCAGCCCTTTTACCACTGGACTGAGTTCAATCCCCTGCCAGGGAGCTAACTCACATACAACACAGCAGACCGCTCCTGTCTCACCTGCTGCTCCCCTCAGCAGTGTATTTCAGTCAATCCACCTGTCCTGCTCCCTACCTTGTCTCTGGTGAATCCTCCCCCCAGGCACCTCTGGCCTGCACCCCAGCTCTTCTCCGCAAAAAAAAAGATTAATTTAACACACTGGCTAGCTCTCAAGGTACAAAGTGGTACTTAACAACAGCAATTCCTATTTGGGCATTCTGGGTTGTCACCAAGGAATCCAAGCAGAATTTGGCTGGCTCATCACTTGTCAGGAAGCTACTGGGGGTGTTCCTCTTTGGAGCAAGAGTTTGGATCAATGCTTTCCTTCCATCAGTATGGTTGTCTGGATTTTTTTTTTTTAAGATTTATTTATTTATGCATACAAGAGCTGGGGTACAGGCCAGAGCTGCAGGGGGTGAGAGGATTCACCAGAGACAGTGGGGAGCAGAACAGGCAGATATACTGCCGAGGGGAGCAGCAGGTTAGGTAGGAGAGGTCTGCTGCACCTCCCTGGCCGGGGATCGAACTGGCACTGATGTGCTGCAGATGATTCACAGCGTGGCACTCAACCCACTGCGCCACCAGGGAAGCCCTGGCTGTCTGGATTTTATATTTATGTCCAGCTCAAATCTAAACTTCTGAAATATGTCTTAACAATTAACAGTGGTTATCTTGATATGGAGTTTGATTATGAAGGCTTTCTACACTCTTTCATGTTTGTTTTTAATAATCATGTGTTTACATGAATGATCAGAAAAACATGTCTACACTCTGCATTTGGAACTTGCTTGCTTTCATTGTATATGCATGGAAGTCTTATCTTCATATTTAGAATATAAATTCTTTATGAGTATAACCAGCTCTCCTCCCTCATCCTCCACAGAACCTAGAAGGAAACTAGGTTTCCTTCCATCTGTTCACTGGACTACATCTGGATGGAAGATTCCAAATTCATCCTTCTGGTGAGCAGACAATGGTGAGTGCTGGGCATGCTGTGAGGGGTCAAGTAGACCAAGGTCTACAGATGCAGAGAGAACTATTCCCATCATCCCACTTCTCCCAGATCCTGCAGCTTAATCCTACAGTATCATCACCTATGGTCTGTGGTTAGCAATCACCATTAGTAGAAAAGCAAATTCTTATTCAAAATATAAAAAAGGAAAGGGGCCTCCGTGATGGCGCAGTGGGTTAGGCACCGCCCTGTGAGGCAAACTGCAGCCACTGCAGCACAAGTTTGATCCCTGATGTCGGCCAGGAAGGTGACCACTCCTACCTTGCCTGCTGCTCCCCTCAGCAGTGTGTTTTAGTCAGTCTGCCTGCTCTGTTCCCCATTCTGTCTCTGGTGAATCCTCACACGCCCTGCAGCTCTGGCCTGTACCCCAGCTCTTGTATGCCTATACAAATCAATCTTTAAAAAAAAAAAGCAAAGCCAAAGTTTGAGGGGAGTGGCAGCACTGTGGTGGGGGAGGGAAAGACTGGAGAAACTGGCCTGGCTCCCTGGGCTGTCCTGAAATTTGACAACTTCAGTGGAGACGTTCCAATGGGGAGTTTAGTCACTCTGAAGCTGCACAGCTGGAAGCTGTGGCCTTAAGTTTAGAGCCAAGGTAGGGGTAGGAGTATGCATACTACTCCCCATGAAAGCAAAGCCAAAGCAAAAACCAAGGCTTTTATAGAAAAGCAAAGCGGCAAACAAAATTCAACAATTGGCACAAACACCACTCCAGAAAATGTATGAGGTGGAAATAGGAGGAGGCCTGCTAAAATCACCCTGGTCACATCTGATATTTTGTCAGCCCTGAAGTTCCCTCACACATGGCAGAATCCATACTGAGTCTCAAAAGAATACAAGAATCCCACCCACCTTGGTTCTAAACTTAAAGCCACAGCCAGAGTGGCTGAACTCTCCACTGGAATATCTCTACCAAAGCTGTTAAGCTTCCGGGCCTGCTCTTCAGACAGCCCAGGGAGCCAGGCCAGTTTCTCCAGCCTCTCCCTCCCCCACCACAGTGCTGCCACTCCCCTCAAGTGGCAGCTGCAGAACTTCGCCACCCATCCTCCCAACCTAGCCAGGCAGCAGGCAAGCCACATAGCTCCTGTTTGATTCCATAGCCCCTACTCACTGTCCCCATAAGACTAGGGTAAGGATGGTAAAACCATTTTTAAAAGAAAGAGAGAAAATGACAAATGACTAGGACAAAATTGGGACAGCATTCAGATACAGGTTGGGGAGGAGCAGTAATGGGCACTGTATGACAGCTCACAGGATGTTTCAAAGTATGTCGTATTATGACATCTCAGGAGCCAAGGGATAGGTACATTTTATTCTTGTTGAAATGTAATTATTACATTTTAAAAATATTTTTTAAAAAATAGGGAGATGAAAAATAATGTAAAATATATATAAAATTAAAAATTAAAAAAAAAATTTGGGAGAGACAACTCCCTTGAGATAGTCCAAAAAGGCATGGTTCAAATACAAATAATCTGCCTGGCATTTAAAACCTTCCATGAGCTACCCCAACTTTTTTTTTTTAAGATTTATTTATTTATGCATAAAAGATCTGGGGTGCAGGTCAGAGGTGGGGGGGAGGTGGAGGTGGGGGGGGTGCAGAGGGTGTGTGTGTGTGCGCGCGCGCGTGTGTGTGTAACAGAATAGGCAGATGTACTGAAACACTGATTGAGAGGAGTAGTGGGTGAGTTGGGAAGGTCTGCTGCACCATGTGGGTCCCCTCTTAGCCAGGGGCCAAACTCAGTGCTGCTGTGGCTGCAGATAATTTCGTAGTGCTGCATCTTAATCCCCTGCGCCACTAGGGAGGCCCCCCCCAGTTTTATTTTCTATAGTCATATTTATGTCGTTCACTAAATAAACCCTTCACCCTGATAGGCCAGATTGGTCTTCTTAATGTCCTCTGAAGTCCCTCTGAAACTCCCACTCAGTCTGCTACTAGGCCAGCAGGGAAGATTCTGCTGCAGGAAGCTTCATACTAGGGTCCAAAGAGAGGCCCACCTCTCAGTGTCCTCTAGTGAGGGAAAGTGGCAGCAAAACCCCTCTTTATGGGTTCACTGTCCTACGCAATCCTTCTACTCTTTTCTTAGTCACCTGATGTCCCAGCATAATAAATATCTAGACTATCATTATTATTGTTGTCAATGCTATAATTAATAGTTAAAATTTAATAAGCATGATGTGCCAGGCACTATACTGAACACTTCCCAAGCTTTATTTTGTTTAGTCCTTACAATAACCCAATGACACAATAACCCAAATGTTACTACTTCTATTTTACAGAAAAGGAAACTGAGAATTAGAAAGATTAAATAACTTGCCTAGGGTCATAAAACTATTAAGTGTTGGAACAAAGTCTGAGACCAATTGGGTTTGTTCCCAGAGCATATTCTCTTGCTAGATCATTTCATGAATCCTCAGGACAATCTATCAGGTAGGCTTTATTTTTATTTTAAAGATGAGGTAATCTGAAGCTCAGGAATTAAATGACCTAGTCACATTAGTAGTGATTTGTCCATCTGGTCTGTTATTCTCTACCACTCCTTTTTTTTAAGATATATTTATGCATAAGAACTGGGGTACAGGGGCCTCCCTGGTGGCGCAGTGGTTAAGCAACGCACTGTGAAGCAAACCGCAGCCACTGCAGCACAAGTTCGATCCCTGCTGCCGGCCAGGGAGGGGAC
>JAGFMF010011429.1:2486645-2497118 GCA_019455555.1 Galemys pyrenaicus
CGGCCAGGGAGGGGACCCACATGGCACAGCAGACCTCTCCTGCCTCACCCGCTGCTCCCCTCAGCAGTGTACTTCTGTTGATCTGCCTGTTCTGCTCCCGGCTCTCTGTGGTGAATCCTCTCACCACCCCCACATCTCTGGCCTGTACCCCAGTGCTTGTATGCATAAATAAATAAATCTTAAAAAAAAAAAAGAACTGGGGTACAGGCCAGAGGTACAGGGGGAGGGAGGCATCATCAGAGACAGAGTAGGGAACAGAAAAGCACTGAGGGGAGCAGTGGGTGAGATTGGAGAGGTCTTCCTAGTGCTGTGACTTAAGCCCTTACCTTAACTTTAACCCAGGGAAGCCCTGTTATTCTCTACTGCTCTTAAGTAAACAATTATTGAAAGAATAAAAATTAGCACAGCCTCAATGGAGTTTTGTATCGCTACCTCCTCATAAAAGTCAATTTTTAATTAAAATAGTTCTACTTTCAAAAGCAATTACTAGAGCATTTCTTTTTTAAAGATGCAAGGGCTGGGTCTCCCTAGTGGCACAGGGGTTAAACTCTCACCACTATGAAGCTATTGCCAGTCACTGTAGTGTAAGTTCAAACTACCTACCCTCCACCCCCCCTACCCCTCAGCTAACCCACATGGCACAGCAGACTTCTCCTGTCGAGTCCCCTGCTCCTCTCAGCAGTGTATTTCAGTCATTCTGCCTGTTCTGCTCCTTACTCTGTCTCTAGTGAATCCTCTCACCTCCCCCCACACCTCTGGCCTGCACCCCAGTTCTTATAAGCAAAAAAAAGTAAATAAAATCTTAAAAAAAAATGAAAAGATCATAGGTTTTATAAACATTAAAGGACCAAAACTCCTCTGAAGCAGTAAACATGGAAGAAGAGTCTTCTGCAAGAAGGATATTGAACATATCTCAAAGGTAAGGAAGAAGGATGGATCAAACACCACTGCTAGAGGAAAGGACTGCTTTTCAGAACCCTGACCTCAGGCTTACTTGCCAGGCCCCCTTCTCTCCTGAGGGTAGTGGCTGATTAATGAGGCAGTGTTGGTAAGCTTGCAGCTTCCTAGGGAGAAAAGCAGAGGGCAAATCAAAACCCAGAGAGGGTTCATTATAACATCCAAGAGGCCCTATTCAGTTCTCCCTCAAGAAAGTCTTTCTACAAAACACCTAAGAACCTGTTCACTCTATTTCACTATTACAGAAGAGTAAGTGGTTCTGTCCCCACTGACAATGTATCCAGCACAATGCTGGCTCACAAACATAAAACCAATGATGAGAAAGTAGAAGAAACTGAAGAGAGAACAGTTTTGTAAATTAAATGTAAAACAATTTAATACAACTCCTGGACATAGCCTCACTAATGGTAGAAAACATATCATTAGATCAGGTATTTGAAGCCCCTAGAGGTAAGTTCTGGATCAGTAACTACTAGACTTGTAGCTTTAGGCAAGTCACTTGCCTAGCTTGGGTCTCAGAAAATAAAGGGGTTGGCCTAAATCATATTTAAAGTAACTTTCTTACTCTAAAAATCCCCATGATTCTTTTTTCCATGATGTCATTCTCAACAAAAATCTTGGTTTCCTCAGTCTGGACAAAATTTTACTAGTTAGGGTTTCCTCCAATCCCCCCAATAACAAACCTGCTAGAAACAGGCACATTGTTACCCAACTGGATCCCATCCCAAAAGTAAGACACATATAGGTGCTTCATTAATCATCACAAGAAGAAGAGGCCCTTTGAAACTATTGCCTGTTACCAACTTTGCGTGGAGTACAATGGTAAGTAAGTAGAGCTATTCTCAGTGCATTTACAATATGTCATAAATAAAAACCTGGAAAAAAGTACAATTTGGGCCTCCCTGGTGGCGCAATGGGTTAAGCAATGCACTATGAAACAAACCACAGCCACTGTAGCAAGAGTTCGAACCCTGCCACTGGCCAGAGAAGTGACCCACATGGTGCAGCAGACCTCTCCTGCTTCGCCCACTGCTCCCTTCAACAGTGTTTTTCAGTCAATCTGCCTGCTCTGTTCCCCACTCTATCTCTGGTGAACCCTCTAACTGCCCCCCCCGGCCTGCACCCCAATTCTTCTATGCATAAATAAATCTTTAAAAAAAAAAGTACAATTTAAGCAGTGGGTTAAGCAACACACTATGAAGCAAAAGCAGCCACTGAAGCACGAGTTCGATCCCTGCTGCCGGCCAGGGAGGGGACCCACATGGTGCAGCAGACCTCTCCTGCTGTGCCCGCTGCTCCCCTCAGCAGTGTACTTCTGTTGATCTGCCTGTTCTGTTTCCCACTCTGTCTCTGGTGAATCCTCTCACCCCCCACACCACTGACCTGTACCCCAGTGCTTGTATGCATAAATAAATAAATCTTTAAAAAAAAAAGTACAATTTATAATTACATTAGTCTAAAGAACTTAAAGGAAAGCAGCATTCCAAACTTGGCCAACAAATCACAGAACCTTAAAGTTGAAAGACACCTCAGTAGTCATCTATTCCCACCCTACATCCATCTTCAATGTATGTGACACCACTGCCAAAGATTTGCTGTCTCCTGCCCAAGTTAGAAATTTTATAACTTATTTGTATGGCTGAGCAAGGTCTGCCTATTTGAGAAAACAAATATTATTTCAGCACAAAAGCTTGGAGAAAAGGATTGTCTGTTCAGTATCTGTGGTTTGTTTCAAATAGACTTTAAGTAGCTATACAAACCCAGAGACCAGTCTCTCTTCCTTCTCCCTTACTCCCCTTTCCATCTTTATCTTCCATGTCTCTACCTTGTACACAGCACTGAGACCCCTGTATTTCTGGTTCCAAATCCACTTCTTCTACCATACCAAGATGTCTACATTCATTTCTACAAATATCAATGAATAAATGCAAATAATAGTGGTTGGGATTTTTTTTTATTATTTTTGCATAGAAGAACTGGGATGTAGGTCAGAGATGCTAGGGAGAGAGATTCACCAGAGTGGGAAGCAGAGCAGGCACTGAGGGGAGCAGTGGGTGAGAAAGGAGGGATCTGCTGCACCATGTGGGTCAGCTCCCTGGCCGGGGATTGAACTCAGGCAGTAGTAGTGATAGCACTGAGACTTACAAAGATGGGGTTTTTAAATAGCAAGCTATACCGACTCAAAAACCCAACCTGTCACTATGCTACTAATCAGTAAAATAAATGGAAACAGTGTCTAACATATCCATGATTTTAAAACAACACCAACAAAACAAACCCACATTGGAGCCAATGAAGAGGCTTTAAGAATGTAGGGCAGACTATGTAGCTCATCTCAGGTAATGCTCCCAAAAAGCCCTGAGACAAATACGCTTACTTCAATTTTATAGCTTAGACGTTTAAGACTCAAAAAGAGAACACCTGCTGCCTCAAGGTCAACTGCCAAGGTTGCAGAACTAGAACTAGCCTCTAAAATCCAGTGCTCTTTTGGGCATACCTCAATTACAACCTATACTTTTCTCATCAGGAGAGTTCTTCATGTGCACAAAGCACTTATACATTCTTCATTCATACTGTTTCTGCTGTAACTGATGAATGGACAGGGAAAATGTCATTTTCCTCACTTTTATAAATGCTAAGAAATTTGATCAGCATTAAAGTACTATCCCATCACTGTAAAGTATGAAATTCTACACAAGAAATTTTCTAATGACTGAAAAGTCCCCTCTGCTTCCCCTTTCAGGGATAAAGCTTTAAAATAAAACCTATTTGTTATATAAATTCTCCAAAATATGTAAGATCTGTTACTCTTTATTTAGAATTAACTAAATTTAATTAGGGACATTCAACTACAAATATGAAAATAAATACCTGTCCATACCATGCTGGGTATGCAAAGGTAAATTAGACTAGTTTATAATCCTATGAGAAAGAAACATAATATGAGGCCAAAAAACACAGATGTGGGGAATGCTGAAAGGGAGGTGAGGTAACTTGGTAAAGTTTACTGGAGTTTTGCAGGGACTTATTAAAGAGTAGCAGGAGGTACTGAAGTATCCTGAGGAGAACACTAACTCAGGTGTGCTTTTTGAAAGATGAGTCCCGGGCCTCCCTGGTGGCGCAGTGGGTTGAGCAGCACACTATGAAGCAGACCGCAGCCACTGCAGCACGAGTTCAATCCCTGCTGCCGGCCAGGGAGGGGACCCACATGGCACAGCAGACCTCTCCTGCTGTGCCCGCTGCTCCCCTCAGCAGTGTGTTTCGTCAGTCTGCCTGTTCTGCTCCCCACTCTGTCTCTGGTGGATCCTCTCACCGCCCACGCCTCTGGCCTGTACCCCAGCTCTTGTATGCATAAATAAATCTTTAAAAAAAATAAAAAGAAAGATGAGTCCCTCACAATAGTGAGTTCAGAGGCAGAAAACAGAGAATGGTGGCAATTGTAGTGAAAGAAGCAAGTCTGCTACCACCACTGTAGGGACAGTAGGAACTAAGACAAATCAGAAAAGTATTATGGAGGGACTAAGGTTCTAAAAGCTCTCATGATATGAGGGTGTGAGAAAGGTGGGGAGTTGAAAAGACCTCTAGAACCTCTTGCTTTGGCAAAAAAAACTTTAGAAAGGGAAAATAGAAGTTACTATTTTACAGGAGCTGGGAGGGACTGATAAACTCAGGATGGGATGAGGAGGAAAACTATCAGGGAAGTAACATTTAGATTAAAGTATGATTAGGGTAAGTAGAACCTCACCAAGTGGAAAAAACAAACAAACATTCTATACAGAGAGAATAACTTGTTCAAAGACAAAACATATTATATTTGAGCAATGGCATATAGTTTTAGGAAGTTAGAGCAAATGATTAGGATAAGCAGTATTAAATTGTGAGGCACTTACATCATGCTAAGGAATTCAGATTTTATACTGTAGGTGACACGGAACAATCAAGGTTTCTAAAAAGAGAGTGTAATATAGATCAAATGTATGTTCCAATTTCTATGAAGTACAAACTGGAATCAAAAGAAGCAAGAGGAAGGCAATATAGAAGAGCATGGGGTCTAGAGTTAAAGCGTTTAATTAAAACCCTAGCCCTAAAGCTTACGAGCTGTGAAAATTAGGCACAGTTTTTTCCCCTCTGAGCACCCAGCTTTTTCCATATCACATGGTCTATTCGTGTAAAGTGCTTAGCACAATACACACTACAGAGAACTACCAGAGGCTGCAAGTACATTAATACAAAAGTTACACCTGCATACTGACTAGCGTTCATTCTTATACTTCTACCTGGTATTTTCTTTTCCTATCTCTCCATCTAGTTAATTCTAACTTATCCTTTACATCTCACCTAAAATGTTACTACCTCACATGAACTCTCCCTAACCATTAGGTCACATTCCTACTAATATTCCTTTCTTTCACTACACAGGTAGTTTCTAATAACACCTTTTAGTATTTCATTCATTTCTCATTCACCCATTATCATTAATTCCATAAAATCACAGATTGTATGTTCACCATCAAACTCATAGAACGTAGCATAATGACTGGCAAAATAGAGGTACCTGGTAAGTATTTCTTAGGTAATGAAAAGTTTCAAATTATATTTTAAAAGTATACCTTCTTCAGGGCCTCCCTGGTGGCGCAGTGGGTTAAGCAACACACTATGAAGCAAACCTCAGCCACTGCAGCACAAGTTCGATCCCTGCTGCTGGCCAGGGAGAGGACCCACATGGCACTGCAGACCTCTCCTGCTGTGCCCGCTGCTCCCCTCAGCAGTGTACTTCCGTTGATCTGCTTGTTCTGCTCCCCGCTCTCTGTGGTGAATCCTTTCACCTCCCCCACACACACCTCTGGCCTGTACCCCAGTGCTTATATGCATAAATAAATCTTTTAAAAACAAAAACAAAAAAAAGTATACCTTCTTCAGATGCAATCTTTATAAAGAACCCTGATATAGATAAAAACAGATGGTTCCAAGTAAAAGATGTTTCAAGTCTTGCCTCCTCTGTTTCCACCTGGTTCCTGACTCAGTTCTGTAGTTCTATTAAGCTTTGCAGAATGTCATGCAAACACTCTGCTCCCAGTAAATAGTGTTGTATATCAAAAGTAAGGCAATTATAATAAAAAGGAAACAACTGTTTGGGGAATTATTACAGGCCCTGATAACTAATTGCGTAAATGAAAAAAGGGAAATTCTAGGAGCATCTCTAAATTTTCTAGTTGAAGCAAATGGGTAAACGTGTCAAAACCGAAAAAAGAATGTGAAAGTAATGTCATTCAAGCACTAGAATCAATCCTACAAAGCTTTTTTATTTAATCTGCTGACTTTTTTTTAATATGTCAGACTTTTTCTTTGAGGTTAAATGACATATAACATTACATTAGCTGAATTCAGGTGTAAACATAATGATTTGATATTTGTACAATATGAGTTAAGTTAAGGTTCCTATTTGTAAACAATTCAAACCCATCTAAACTATTGTCCTAGGCAGTTTGAGACTTTCAGACAAAAAGCAACTACTGAGTACACAATTAGGAAAATCAATAACCAGAGAAAAAACCTGCCTTTCCTAAGATAACTAAACGTAACTAAAGGCCTCCCTGATGGCGCAAGGGGTTAAGCACCACACTATGAAGCATCTGCAGTCACTGCAGCATGAGTTTGGTCCCCCACCAGGGAGGTGACCCACATGCTGCAGCAGATCTCTCCTGCTTGGCCCCCTGCTCCCCTCAGCAGAGTATTCCAGTGGATCTGCTTGTTCTGTTCCACGCTCTGTCTCTGGTGACTCCTCTCACCCCTTGTACCTCTGGCCTGTACGCTAGCTCTTGTATACATAAATAAATCTTTTTAAAAATAAACATATCTAAAAAGCAACAGAACCACGATGTCTCCTGGCTCCAGATCTGGAACTCTTCCCAGCAGTCCCACCTAAGATAAACATGAGCCACCCACTTATGAACCAACATAGTGACCATCCCTATGTATACTTTCACTGAATTTGAGAAGAAAATAGGCAGGGGATGATAACTAGAAAGGGTTTAATGGGATGCTGGCAATGCTGTTTCTCCACAGAGCACTGGTTGCACAAGGGTGTTCATATATACATATACACACACATATATATCTTTAAAGTTTTTTTTTATGCATATAAGTACTGGGGTACAGGCCAGGTGTGTGGGAATGGGGGTGAGAGGGTTCACCAGAGACAGAGTGGGGAACAGAACAGGCAGATCGACTAAAATACACTGCTGAAGGGAGCAAGACAGGAGAGGTCTGCTGTGCCATGTGGGTCCCCTCCCTGGCTGGGGATCGAACTCGTGCTGCAGTGGCTGTAAATGCTTCACAGTGGTGCAGTGCTTAACTCCTTGCGCCACCAGGGAGGCCCCAAGAGCTATGTATTTTATGCACTTTTCTGACACACTTCAATTAAAAAGCAGACAAAGGGGCCTCCCTGGTGGCGCAGTGAGTTAAGCAATGCACTATGAAGCAAACCGCAGCCACTGCAGTTTGAGTTCGATCCCTGCCACTGGCCAGGGAAGTGACCCAAATGGCGCAGCAGACCTCTCCTGCTATGCCCACTGCTCTCCTCAGCAGTATGTTTCAGTCAATCTGTACTACTCCCCACTGTCTCTGGTGAATCCTCTCATCTTCTGCATCTCTGGCCTATATACCCCAGTTCTTGTATGCATAAATAAATCAATCTTAAAAAAAAAAAAAGCAGGCAAAACGCAGACAGAAATTCATCACAATTAGGAAAACTAAGATGGATGCCTCAGGGCTACAAATATATTTACCTGACTTCTCAAGCAGCATCAACATATAGGAAACCTGCATGTTAAATGGGGAGGTACAAAATCCTTTCAAACTCAAATAATATATCCATCCATTTTTCCCTACCCAAAAAACATAAGGTGATGTGAATGAATCTGATGCTTCTGGGTGCAAAGGAAGCCCAGAATGGGCCAAGATTATAGTCAGAAAAAAAATGTATTAATGATATCTCAATTTCAGAGGTAGTAAAAATGTGGGGGAAACGTCCAACGACAATTCCAAGATTCTACCAACTGCAAAATGCATCCTAATTCATGTTTTGAAGTGTTAAAAAAAAAAAAAAAAGACACAGTATTCTAATGTCAAGAAGTATTAAATTGTGACTTTACAGACCTGTGGAGTGTTACAACTAGAGGGGACTTGGAGAGCAATGTCTTTCTAGTTCAAAGTCTTCTTTTTAGAGATGGAGAGGCTAAGATTTTCATTTAACACTAGTTAAATGATCTTATTAAGTCAAAGCTCACACATAGGAAAACTATAACTACAAAATTGGCGCCCTGACTTCTGACTTCTCTTTCCACTACCCAGATACCTTCCCCTAAACCCAAGAAAAGATTCACATGTTAACTCTATTTTCACTTTCATAATTCCTACATTATTAACTCACTAAAAAGATAAAAAGCACATCTTAAAAATCATGTAAAATGAAGACATGTTTTAGGAAACTTGATTTCTTCCTTACACAAGCAAGCAAAATAAACACAAGTTTATTTTCCTTGTTCTCCAAAACCAACAAACAATGCAAAGTTAGATCAAATTAGTAATCATTCATTCCCTTTCCACTCCCCTCCAAATACATATATTTCTTTCTAAATGAAAGAAAAAAAACTTTGTATACAGTTTCCTTGTTGTTCCATGTTTTGATTACTGCCCTTCCTTATCCCTGCCTTGCGTGCTCACAGAATTCTCCTTAAGGCTCATAAAGGAGATTAAAGCACTTTAGAGTCTGTCAAGACATGATATGTAACAGTCACTGTTAGTAAATTAGAATTGTCCTGTCTTGGCTGCCTCTCCTAGCCATCCACTCCCGATACCCACCTCCCACCCCCTACACACGTGCTCCTTTGTCCTGGTCTCAGCAGCTGCTTCCAACTCAACTGATGCAGGCACAGCTGGCTTGGGGAATTAATTCTACTCTGTCATACTCCTGATTCTAGTCAACTGCAAGCAGACTCACTACTATCCAAACAACTGGAAAGGAGAAAGAATCCATGAAGTTATGAAATAATATAAATAAGTATATAATAGTAAAATGTGAAATTCCACATTCAAAAAACTTCAAACCACATTTGCCTGTGACATAACATTCAAAGATAATCACTATTATTAATTTTGACATAACCTTTTGGACTTTTCCTAAGCATGCAATACACATACACAGCTATACACAGGTGTTAGTATGTGTAGACAAACATATGTATATGTGTGTGTACAAAAGGAGACAAACTGGGGTGTGTTTGGTCTACATATCTGTAAATCACACTATATAATCTGTTCTCCAACTTGTCCTTTCCACTCAAATATTTGACATTTCTATGATTCCCCATTCTCTCAAAGGTTTAATGAAAACATGATAGTAAGGGGGTGCCTCCCTGGTGGCACAAGGGGTTAAGCACTACACTATGAAGCATCGACAGCCACTGTAGCATGAATTTGATCCCCATCCTGGGAGGTGATGCATGGTGCAGCAGACCTCTCCTGCCTCACCCGCTGCTCCCCTCAGCTCTCAGCAGTGGATTTCAGTCAATCTGCCTGTTCTGTTCCCCACTCTGTCTATGTTGAGTTCTCTCACTGCCCCCACACACACCTCTGGGCTCTTGTATGCATAAATAAAATCTTTTTAAAAAAAAGGTCAGGCCTCTCTGGTGGTGCAGCAGTTGAGTGCCTCACTGTGAAGCACCTGTGGCCATGGCAGCAGGAGTTCAATCCCCGGCCAGGGAGGGGACCCACAGGGTGCAGCAGACCTCTCCTGCCTCGCCCGCTGCTCCCCTCAGCAGTGTATTTCAGTCGATCTGCCTGTTCTGCTCCCCACTCTGTCTCTGGTGGCTCCTCTACTCTGGCCTGTACCCAAGCTCTTGTGTACATAAATAAAATAAATCTTTGAAAAAAAAGTCCTGTTTCTACACACTTCCACCATAGAAATTATTTGTTATTTTAAAGGATAGAAAACAATGCATCACTGTTTACATCATCCTGCTTTCCAAAAAAAGTTAAATATTTACCAATATGTATAGTCATTTTATTTCTTATGTGACGTTATTATCACTTTGATTTTAAATTTGAGGGCTTAAGAGAGGCTAAGGTGACACAGAAAGTAGCAGACATCAAAGCTAAACTTCTGAAAACCTCCCATCAAAGCGAGGCCTTTAGACTGTCTTATGCTATTTCCCATTACCCAAGAGTTAACAAACAATGGCCTACAGATCAGTTGCCCACACTTTGTAAACAAAGTTTTACTGGAAAACAGTCATGCCCATTCATTTATGTATTATCTTTGGCTATTTCAGTTCACCAAAGACAGAGGTGAGTAGTTGTAACAATATGGACTATGAAGTAAAGTATTTACTAACCAAGTCTAGTCTAAATAAAAATAATAGGGGGGCCTCCCTGGTGGCGCAGTGGGTTAAGCAACGCACTATGAAGCAAACCTCAGCCACTGCAGCCGAGTTCGATCCCTGCTGCCGGCCAGGG
>JAGFMF010011429.1:2513306-2550677 GCA_019455555.1 Galemys pyrenaicus
TCCCTGGCCGGCAGCAGGGATCGAACTCGTGCTGCAGTGGTTGCGGTTTGCTTCATAGTGCGTTGCTTAACCCACTGCGCCACCAGGGAGGCCCCAAAAGAAACTATTTTTAAAGAATTTAATAACTAAGGATTTTCCAAAATTGATGAAAGCTGTGAAATCTCAGGTTGAGGAATCACTGCAAGTCCCCAGTAGGATAAAATAAAATTCACACCATGTAATAAAACTGAAGAACACAAATGACCAAAAGCTATCTCAGAAACCACCATGAGAAAAATAGGTTGTGGGCCTCCTTGGTGGCGCAGTGGGTTAAGCAACGCACTATGAAGCAAACCGCAACCACTGAAGCAACCACTGAAGCACGAATTCAATCCCTGCCGCTGGTCAGGGAGGGGACCCACATGACACAGCAGACCTCTCCTGTCTTGCCCACTGCTCCCCTCAGCAGTGTGTTTCAGTCTGCCTGCCTGTTCTGTTCCCGGCTCTGTCTCTGGTGAATTCTCTTACCTCCCTGGACTCTGGCCTATACCCCAGCTCTTGTATGCATAAATAAATAAAAATCTTAAAAAAAAAAAAAAAAGTAGGTTGCCTACAATGACAAGTAGTGTGGGGGGAGGGGGAACATCTGAAGAATGTATTCCTCTATTTGACACAAAAGAAATAAATTGCAAGAATGGTAAAAAAACAAACTAAATATATGTAGGTAAAATGAAACAATCCTGACAGCACACAAGTATTATTTGAATTCAACATTGAGGTAGACTGCCTTTGAGAGTGGTCAGTCTTCTTGGAAGTGCTCATTTTGAGTGTGGACAAGACCTTTGATATGCCTAGTGTACACTGGATAAGAGGTTTAAATAAATAACCCTCAACATACCTACTGGCCATCAGGTTTTATTTATTTTTAAAAAACTTATTTATTTATGCATACAAGAGCTGGGGTGCAGGCAAGTGTGGAGGGTGAAAGGAATCACCAGGGACAGAACAGAACAGGTAGATCGATTGAAACAAACTGCTGAGGGGAGCAGTGGGAGAGGCAGAAGAGGTCTGCTGTGCCATGTGGGTCCCCTTCCTGGCCAGGGATCCAACTCATGCTGCCGTGGTCGCAGATGCTTCACAGAGCTGTGCTCAACCCTTTGCCACTAGGGAGGCCCCCATCAGGTTTTATTAATTAAAGATAGCTTTTAAGTCATTCCCTGATCAGCTCATTTAGCCATCTCGGAGTTTCGCAACCATCTTAATGGTTCTATAACTCAATTCTTAGTTCAAGGAATTCTTCCTACTCCCATGTTTGGTAAGTAAAAAAAGAACATTCTAAATAGAGATGTTTCTTAGGAGTTTCTGGGTCTGTGCTTCTGTTTTCAGGGAAGTACAGTCTTTTTTTTTAGACTTTCAGGAATTACAATTAAGGCATCATTTGCTTCAACCTGGACCAGGAAAAGAGTACTTTGGAAACTTTTACAGTAAACTATGTGCTTCTTCCTCTAACGGAGAAAATACTCCACTGGAACAGAGAGGAAGGGAACACGTCACACTTATCCCTGCTGACGGAAGAGCTCCACAGGTAGAGAAAGCCTCGACCAAAGGTTCCACCTATTACAGGGTGACATGGTTGACAACCCAGAACTTTGGAAATACCAGACACTAGAGAGAAGGAAGCATGGAAAAGCAAGTAACTTTGTATTTTCAGGAGGCAATGCCACTGCAGGCAAGAGGACAGTTAACACAAAGGTTTCAAAAACTTAGATGAGAAAGTCAAGTTCCTCACACTTTATCCCAAGAAAGCTCATTCCCTGCAAAGCACACATTAACAGATTTCATATCCTGCTTGGGCATCAGGATACAGGAACAAAGATATTGTATCCAGAACAACAAACACGTAGACTCGCAGAAAAAAACCCCATCTTAAAAATAAATAAATCACACACACACACTACAAAAAAAAAAAGAAAAGCTCTACCTCAGAGGTAAGCAAAGGAGGCGTCCAGAGGAGACAGCGTCGACCTAGTTAGCTACTTTAATGATCATAAATTTGTAGTCTCCACGATGCTTCAAACACTTCATTGGACCCTCAAAATAACCCCAGGAAGTAGGTAAAGCAGGTAAGTTAATATATATGAATTTATATACATGTTTATATATGTATATGAAAAATGAGATGCAAAGTAAATGTCCCCCCACATCCCTCCCACATACAGCCCCTTCGCTGACCTCACTTAGGCCCAACCCTCCAACACTCAACTAGTCCAATACAGCCACTCACGTCCTAGCTACGTAACCCCGGCCAAGTTAAACTTTAAACGCCTCGGATTTTAAGCACTTGTGATAAAACTTTAAACACCTGTGATAAAGTATACTAAGTTTTTTAAAAAACAATCCTCGTATAGGATGTAGCAGTGTCTGAAACGCACTTGGTGCTCGGAAAATGTCTACTGCTACTACTGTGAACAATTCTGGGCGAAGACTTCCCATCGCAGGTCCTCTCGGTTATAAGCCTTTCAAGAGCACGCACCCCCTTCGCGCGCACCCCCCAATTACCCTCGGAGAGAACTCAACAGACACGCCCCCGGACACCCCCCTCCCCGCCCCCGTCCCTCTCTTCACAAACCTTACTCCCAGAGTCTCCCCAGTCAGACTTGGTTACCAAGGAGGCCTTCCGCTCGCACCGCCTCGGCAGCACCCTCTCTAGGACTGGGCATCCCTGCAAGGGCCCAGGCCGAACGCCAGCCGCCGGCCCGCGCCGGTTACCTGGCTGCGCGCTCCCGCCGCGCCTCGCGCTTCCCCCGAGCGTCTGTCGCCGCCGGCTAGCGCCGCGCTTGGAGCGCACAATTAGTTTAAACTACGGCTCCGCCCCTCGCGTCGTCCTCTGATTGGCTCCAATATGCCGGTGTCGCACGCAAGGGCACGCTGGTGGACGCGGGGAGGGAAGTAGAAGGGCCACTGGGAAGGGAAAAGGGGTATCGCCACTTCCGGACCCCGGCCCAAGTTCTTGAAGCCCCGCCCGAGAACTACAGTTCCCAGCAGGCATCGCGGCAGCGCCCGCGGCGTCCGGCTTGAACCGGGCGACTGATGTAGTTACCATGGAGTTGCGCTGAGTGACGCTAAGGTAGTGGGACGCCGAGGCTGGAGAACCGCTGCGGGTGAGTCGGAAGGGAAAACAGGAAACCCGCTCGGAAGGACTAGAGGTCTCCGGATGGGAGGGGCACACAGAACGCCAGAGCTTCCTTTTTCCGTGTCTTGAGACGTGCCCCCCCTACTCCTTTCACAGAGAACGACTTAACTTCAGCATAGACTGACATGGGGAGCGGAGAGACGGGCGCTGAAATACAAACTCATACAGGTTTAGGGATGCTTAAGATACGCCCCAGGCACAAATATGGGACCCCCTAATATGGGTCCTCAAGTTCCTGACATCCCGGGTGATCTGAAACGCCTTTAGTATGGGATTGGTTTTCATCTGATGAACTGAGACAAGGAAATAGCATTAAAGTAAAAAACAAACTATCTCTGGAGTCGTAGGAAACTGTGGGCTTGCACTGACCCTTTCCTTCTAAGTAGGAAGACACCAGGGTAATCTCAGAGTCAGCAGGGTCTCCCCACACACGCACCCATTAGGGGTCCTGTCCCTAAGTATCCTTAATACAGCATGATCTGCCTCTCAAAGCTCTCCAGTTAGAGTTTCCTTCCTCTTAGTCTTCTTAATAGATTGTTGCGTTTTCCTGCTGCTTTCACATCTAATCTCTGTGTGTCAGGATATTTATCCCCATTTCACATACTGGAAAACTGAAATCCAGAGAGCATCACACACCAAGTCAATGATAGCTAGGAGTGGATCCCTGTTCACCAACTTCCAGCTGACTCTCTATCTTGAGCCTACAGCCGCTATAGTTTAAGGACCTATTCTAATAGCTAGACTGCCAGGGGAAAATAAACCTTTCTGAACTACATTGGATTATTTACATTTCAACCTGAATTAATTTCAAATCCTTCCTTTAAAGTTTAAATGGAGAAAGGGACCTAAAGAGGCTGAAGACAATGTAAATCAAACAGATTTAACTAAACAGGAACAGTCTGGCCAACACAGCATCCATGTCTGATGCTGCCATGATCAGCTGTCTTCAGAGTGGCTTCTAGCTGGGTCCAAATAAGAATGCATACAAGAGCTGGGAGGTAGGGGGAGTGGGGGAGGTGAAAGGATTCATCAGAGACAGAGTGGGGAGCAAAACAAGCAGACTGACTGAAATACACTGCTGAGGGGAGCAGTGGGCGAGACAGGAGAGGTCTCCTGCACCATGTAGGGTGCAGCTCCCTGGCTGGGAATCAAACTGGTGCTGCAGTGGCTGCGGATGGCTTGATACTGCTGAGACTTAATGCCTTGTGCCACCAGGGAGGACCTTCACTTACTACCTTAAAGTTGCTCCAGACTTGGTCTTAGCCCACTTGCCACCTCACTATGTTCTCTTCTTATACACGTTCATCCACAATTTCATTTACTACCTATGTGCAATTATATACAAACGTGTGTGTCTAGCCCAAACTCATCTCAGCTCCAGATCTATATAACCAGTTGCCTTTTAAAAATCTTCAGGATCTCTCCAAGACAAGCCAAAGTCTACATGTCTGCAACATTATCTCTATGTACACCACTTCCAGATTTCTTTCAGCATTCTCACATTTATCCACAATTAAAGAAGCCAAAAACCCAAGTTATCCTTAAAATCTTTTTCATGGGGGGCCTCCCAGGTGGTGCAATGGGTTAAGCAATGCACTATGAAGCTGATACAGCCACTGCAGCACAAGTTCAATCCCTGCCTCCAGTCAGGGAGGTGACCCACATGGTGTGGCAGACCTCTCTCATCTTGCCCGCTGCTCCCCTCAGAGTGTGTTTGAGTTAATCTGCCTGTTCTGTTCCCCACTCTGTCTCTGGTGGATCCTCTCACCTCTCACACCTCTGACCTGTACCCCAGTGTTTGTATGCATAAATAAATCTTTAAAAAAAAAAAAGGCTCTTTCATAGGCCTCCCTGGTGGTGCAAGGGGTTAAGGCACCGCACTGTGAAGCTATCCGCAGCCACTGCAGCATGAGTGTGGTACCTGGCCAGGGAGCTGACCCACATGGTGTAGCAGACTTCTTCTGTCTTGCCCACTGCTCCCCTCAGCAGTGTATTTCAGTGGATCTGTCTGCTCTGCTCCCCACTCTGTCTCTGGAGACTCTTCTCACCCCCTGTACCTCTAGTTTGTATCCCAGTTCTTATATGTGTAAGTAAATACTTTAAAAAAAGAAAAGTAAAATCTCTTTCATTTTCCATTCATATAATCCAGTCAGCTTTACTTCCTAAATATATTTTCTCTAATGCTAGCTGTCATCACATCTTTCCTACTTTCCCAGCCACCATTCTGCATACTTAGCCAGAGTAGTGCTTCCAAATGCAAATTTGACATTGTTCATTTGCCCACCCATCCCAATTAAAAATATACCTTGGGGCTTCCTATAGCTCTTAACATAAAAGAACATCTTAAACTCCTCTCTCTCCACTCTCTAGACTAACAGTATTACCTCTCCTCTTCTCCCCTCAAATTATGTAAGATCTTCAAAATTTCCAAGTAACCTCACACCACAAAGCCTTTACAGAAGCTGGTATCTTTGCCTGCAATGTTCTTTTCCCCCTGCTACAGTTATTTTGTATTTATCCTTCAAGTTTCTCTCTTTTTTAAAGATTTATTTATGCATACAAGAGCTGGGGTACAGACCAGAGGTGTGGGCAATGAGAGGATCCACCAGAGACAAGATGAGGTGCAGAATACGCAGACTGACTGAAACACACTGCTGAGGGGAGCAACAGGCAAGGCAGGAGAGGTCTGCTGCGCCATGTGGGTCCCCTCCCTGGCCAGCAGCAGGGGTCGAACTTGTGCTGTAGTGGCTGTGGTTTGCTTCATAGGGTGTTGCTTAGCCCACTGTGCCACCAGGGAGGCCCCTCAAGTTTCTCTTTATCACTTCTTTTTTTTCCAAAGATTGATTTATTGTTGCATACAAGAGCTGGAGTGTAGGCCAGAGGTGGGAGGGGGGATGAGAAGATTCACCAAAAACAGTCTCACAATCACCCATTGCTCCCCTCAGCAGTGTATTTCAGTAAATCCACTTGTTCTGCTCCCCACTCTCTCTCTGGTGAATCCTCTCATCCCCTGCACCTCTGGCCTGCACCCCAGTTCTTCTATGCAAAAATAAATAAAATCTTTTAAAAAGGGGAAGAACTAAAAGGGTAAGAGAGTATATAAATTGAAAAGAAGACTGTTTTTGAAAATATATAATTTTGTTATATGTCTTCTAGGAGGTTGTATTTTCAAACTGTTAATCATGATCTTGGACAAGATGGAGATTCAGACTTTTAGATTGTACTTAGTGTACTTATCTATGCCTTTTGATTTTATTCCGTTATCATGTTCAAATAAAAAAAGAACAGTTAAGAGGTATTTCCAATTTGGGGAGGAAATTTCAAAAATAAGGCAGGTATGCCCCTAACACTGTCATTGATCAAGTCAGTTCAGAGATAAGAACAGCACTAGGACCCAATTAGCTTCTGGTCATGAGGCAGAACAGCAGCTGGGAAAGACTGACACTTGAACAGCCATCGAAGTAAGGCAGCCTCAAAGCTTTGTCATTCTCCCAGGCAGTCAGGCTCACTATGTGACACCTTGAACACATCATTTATTCCTTCATTTCTTTCATTTTTCCATTTACCCATTTGCCCATCAGGTCTTTAGTGAATTATCCACTCTTTGCCCAGATAATGGTGGGAAGAGAAGTTTGATTTTTGTTCCTGTCCTCAAGCTTACAGGAAGGGAATAGGAAATGGATTATAAAGAAATGAGTAGTACAACTGCTTCAATTTTTCAAACACCTACTGTAGGACATATAATAACTCTCAAGATAGGGTTTGTCTCTATTTGACAGATGAGGAAACAGGCTGTGATAAAATTGTGTTCCAAGTACAGAGGGGGCATTATCGGTTAGCTATTGCTAATTAAAAAATCATCCCAAAACATAATGGTTTAAAACAGTGAGCATTTATTACTGCTTCCAGGTGTCTAAGACAGCCATATAGTTCTCCTGGTCTTGGCTGGGCTGGCTCATGTCTGCAATCACCCATGGGTTGGGTGGCTGTTAGGAACTTTGTTGGAGTAGTTTGGCTGCAAACTAGTCTAGGATGGCCTCATCTATGATCAGACTTTTTTTTTTCCCCCACTATCTCACACCTGTACATGTTCCTCATACCCCTCCAGCAGCTAACCATATTCTCATCACTGGCAAAAAGCAAGAGGGCAAGTCCTCTTTTTAAGCTTCTCTCAATATTCCATTGGCCAAAGCAAGTCACATCACTGATCCCAGCATCAGTGTGGATGAAACTAAAAAGTTTCAGGGCAAAGAGACATGGATACAGAGGAGACCATAAGTAGGGATTGTCAAGGACACATTGATCAATTTTATCTGGAAAGAAAGACTTCGTCGAAGAGGATACATCAGAACTGAGTCCTGAAACTGAGAATATTCACTTAACAGGCAGCTGTTACTCAGAACTCAGTGCAGGCCAATTTGCCACAATCAGCAGAAACCCAGCAGGCCTTTCTGTGCTCATACAGACAGGGTTTTGTTATTTGTGTCTTGGCTTTATTCCTTCTGGTCAAGCACAGGGCAGCAGGCACTCAACAAATGTTTGCAGAATTAAGTTGACTATCTTACTATGAATGAGGTGTAGACTGAAACAGCTGAACCTGGGAGCCAGTTGTTAGACAAGCGTAGCCTCAACACTCCCAAAACAGAAGTACCTATATCTGGCAGTTTCCTCATTCATTCCTCACACGAACATTTCCTGAGTGCATATTGTAAGCCAGGTTCTGTTAGATGATGAACAAGACAGAATACTAGCTCACATCCTTGGCTACTGTCTAAATGGAGATTAGGGCCTCCCTGGTGGCGCAATGGGTTAAGCGTCGCACTGTGGAGCTTCTACAGCCTCTACAGCAAGTTCAATCCCTGCAGCTGACCAGGGAGGGGACCCACAGGGCACAGCAGACCCCTCCTGCCTTGCCTACTGCTCCCCTCAGCAGTGTATTTCAGTCTATCTGCCTGTTCTGTTCCCCACTCTGCCTCTAGTGGATTCTCTCACCCCCTGCACCTCTGGCCTGTACCCGAGTGCTTGTATGCATAAATAAATCTTTTTTAAAAATAAATGGAGATTAATAGCCCTTTCCAAATAACATTTTCTAGCTACTTGGGTTCCTTTATTTTTTTAAAAGATTTATGCATATAAGAACTGGGGTACAGGCCAGAGGTGAGGGGGGTGAGAGGATTCACCAGAGACAGAATGGGGAACAGAACAGGCAGACAGACTGAAATACACTGTTGAAGGAAGCAGCAGTGGCTATGGATAGCTTCATAGTGCTAACTTAACCCCTTGTACCATCAGGGAGGCCCTGAGGTTCCATTTTTAACTCATCCAAAAAAATGTATCCAATGCTGATGTTGTATAAAAATCAGCTCTTAAAAATGGCATTGAAGTTCTACCATCTAGGAGATTAATGGTAAAATCTGCCCCTAATTTTAAGCTAAAATCCAAGTCCAGTAGTACAGAACTCTAGGATCCCAACCTAGGACTGATTTTGAGAAAACGATCCAATTTTGCTCAAAGGCATCAAAACTGTTACAGGAGCTGAAGTGGGTTGAGCCTCTGTCTAGGTGAGAACACAAGCAGGTTTCTCTATGTCTACAAGAGTATGTTCTCTGGTGTCTGTCTGTAGACTTGATATCTGAGAGATTCAGGTCTCCCTAATCAACATCAGGTGATCACTAGGCCCATCCTGCACCAGAGAATTCAGGTATGAAGTGACACAAGTTGTCACTTCCCCAAAGCTCAATTGAGACTTACGGCCGAGAGGAGACATTCACTTTCCATTCCTCTAAACCCATTAAATTCTATCCTTGCACGTGTTATATTACAAAAAAAGAAATGTACTTGAGCTGTATTAAGCTCAAACTGAATTACAAGCTATCAGACTCATGGTCTTGAAGAGAGATTCCATATTAAGAACATTTCATTGTATCTGTATACAAACGACTTGCTCCTTTGAATCAAAGAATGAGCCAGATATCCTAAGGATTCCCTCCCTTGCTTTACCAGAAATTTCAGAGCTAAATGTAGGCTTAGTTTTCTAGTTCCTGGTACCTCTCTTCTTTTAATATGGGTTCTAATCTTTCTCTTCCATGATTCCATATTTATATCTGTACAAGCCCTATGGTAGCCTTTAGTCATTTATGGTTGTTGGGCTCTTGACAGGGACCTGTAAAATACCAATTTCTAATATCATATACATGTTGAATGATATTTTGGATATACTGGGTTAAATAAAATATATTAAAATCAACTTCACTTGTTTTTTTTATTACTAGAATATTTTAAAAACTTAGATGTGGTCTGCATCTGTGACTTTTATTATATTTCTGTAGCTCAGCTCTACAGATCATCCTGTTTTATGATCCTGTTATTGTAAATTCAAAAAACCTTTTGGAAAGTAAACTAGTAAATGCAAAGGATGTGACAGCAGTGGATGAAGTGAGAAAAGGGAGGTTGACTGGGAACATGTACTTGACCTTTTTGGTTCATATGTCATTTGTGTCATATACAAACACCTTACTAAAGTGTTTTCAGCTTCTTCCCAGGTGAGTAGTATTTTAATGGCTCTCCCTGGTCTCTTGAAAAATTCTCAGATTTACTTGAAGTAGCAAATTGGGAAATATCTGGTAAGACAAGTCATATACCACATAGTAAATAACTGTTAACACTGTGTTTACCCCTCTCAGGGAGTATTTTCACTTTAACAGGGAATAATCCCCGAACCCAAAGGAATGAATCCCTAATGGTGGAATTTCAGGCCTCAGTGACAGGTGAGTGAATGTTAAGTAGACTCTGGCTTCTATGTGTGTGTTTACGTATGTGTGCCTATCTTCAGGATATGGCTGATCATAGGGGCTTTGAATGGAACTGACTAGACACACTGAGCAAAGAAGGTAACAAATTCCCAGCTGGGTCAGACTGCAAAGGGCTGTCGGACATCAGATCCAGCACAGGTGCTCCAGGGTTTGTTAAGCAACAGAATAGCCTAGTTGATGTCACCAGAGGGTAGTTATCAAGACAGCGTCCATGGTAACTTCTGTGGAGTAGCAGAAAGGGCCTCAGAGTAGGACTCAGGAGACATGATTGCAGTCCACAACTGACCCACTTAACTTCGGGCAAGTGCTTTCACCCTGGGGTTTCAGTTTCTTTGTTTTGAAAGTACAAATGGGTGTTGTAATTTATCAGATGAGCTATATGGAATATAAAGGTGCTCTGAGAAGTAGAAATTGCTCTACAAATGTAGAGATTTGCGATTAATATCTTAAAAGAGAAATTCAGCCAGGCAAGGCTGGAGTAATGGAGGGCCGAAGGCAGGGTTGGAGGGCTATGGGGAAAACTGAGGGCAGTTGCTCCTTATACCTGGATCACCAGTCCTTTTCTGTCCTCCCAGGCTGAACCTGGACTCGCAGGGCCCACGCTTACACCTGAACAAATGATGGCCTGAGCTATGAGCAAACGGGACTATATGAATACTTCGGTTCAAGAGCCCCCTCTTGACTACTCTTTCCGAAGCATCCACGTGATTCAAGGTCAGCCCACAGAGCACAACCCTCCCACTCATGACAGCAGGCTAGGTATTGGTCCCCATGGAGAAACCAGACTTCTATTTAAAAACCTCAAGAGATCCTTCCGATATGCTTGCAGATTTATTGCTATTGTCATTGTCTTTTTGAGAAGTAAGGGTTAGGGAGGTGGGAGACAGGCTGGACCCTTTCAAAAATTAGAAGGAAATCTAAAAGGAACCTGGGAGCTTTCAGGGTAACTGATATTTTCAAAAGAAGCCAAGCTCACAGCAGGAACATCAGCTGGAAGAAAATTGGGAAGCCAGACTGTCAAGCCAGTAGTGTTTTTCCTGGAGAGGAAGAAAGTTAATGAAAATAGGCTGAGTCCCAGCAATAAGCAGAACCCTATCTCCCCAAGGACACAAGCCTGTTCTGATCACTGGTAAAACGTGGGGTCTTGTCAGGAACAAACTGGCATGTTTTCAGCTTAAACAGTCACTGACAGATTTTATATTCATTCCAGTCATATAAAGTCTATCCCATCACCCACTTATTGCAGATTCCAGCACTGGCTGTGGTCATTCTCATTTTTTTCATTCAATGGGCAGCTAATACCCAAGGAGGGGACAGCAATTTCTTATTCTCAAGAGAGTATGCTTCTAAGGGAAGTTCTGCTATCCCTGGCTTTTGTTACCTGCTCTCACAGGACACAGGTTGGAGTGCATATATCCTAGCCCATTATCTAGCTTTGATGGTCTCTCTCAGGCAATTTTGGTAGCTACCGTTGCATTAAGGAAGCAGGCTCATAGTTACCCATGTCTTGGCTTGGATTTAGGGGGTACTACTTGGTTTGCTATCAGTTCCATGGTTAACTCATATTTGTTCTCTCATTACCGTAAGCCCATTGACCATAATCTTTATTATGCACATCTTCTGATGGACACAGTCCATGTTTCACAAGGGTTCTAGCTACAATAATGGCTATGTGCACAAATAGTTGAAGTGCAGAGAGAAGAAGTATGGCTCCTACCTACCTAGCTCTTGACAGTAGCTGCCCTCTATGGAGTCCTCAGAATGAGGGAAGAGACAAGCTACTACAACCAAGGATAACTCCACAGCACAAAATATAATCTGCTCAAATGCCCTGCCCTTCATTCAATAGTTACATATTTATTGAGCACTTATTTATTAAGCATTTATAAATAGGTGTGTTGTATATATATATGCCAGGCATTGTGGTCTTTACTTATGGGAATGAGAGCAGGAGAGGCACATCTAAGCCTCCAAAGGTCAGTCCCCTGTTTCCCCAGTTTATGGAATACTTACTTAAAACTGAGGTCAAAGCACAGGGTAGAGTTTAGAGATATTTGATGCATTATTTGCTGAACTTAGTAAACATTGATTACAGATTTTGAAATGGAAGTTACTTTCAAAGGTATCGAATTTATACTACTCTCTACCCATAGTTCTCTTAACCTCTGCTCACAAACCTATGCTAAGGGAGTCTCCTCTACCATACATCTACTAACCCCTTCAATTATGAGATGGGAGATAACACAGGATGTTCTCATCCAACTATTGTACTGCTAGGACACATGGCAAAGGTTGTATGATAACTCTTCAAAGATATTAAGACAGGATATTTCCCTGGGGTTAGAGAATCCCTAGTTCTGTGTGTTGAAATTTGTGGCTCAATTTCCAGACCCAACTCAGCCTACTCTGAATAAGGCAGCTTCAAAAAATCCTTAGGCAGTGCAGTGTGGCATCGAGTCGGTGGAGAACAGTAGCCTGTAGCATTCTAGATACCCTTAGAACACAATCCCTTCCTATCAGTGGCTCTCTATGAGCTTGGGATCACCTGTATTTGGCAGCATCCCCCAAGCTGCTCTCATTTGGATGCTGGTCCCTATGTCAGCATAGTTTGACCTTAACTTCATCTTTGTCATTTCATTTCAGTGTTCACAGGAGATGTGAGGATGGGAGACGGTACTAGGAGTTTATTAATGTGCTGAGCTACTCTGCTCTGCTACTCTGCCTTACCCCTCCCACGCCCCTCCCTTCCTCAGGCACTAGCTGTGGGTTCTTATTCCAGACTAAGGCAGAGCACCATCTGGTGGATGCTGTCTGACCTGCAGCTGAGGAGAAGCTATTAAACTTGGGTAGGATTATGCAGTGTGAGCTAAGGGGAGGGTGAATTCACTCTTGCCAGGATGGCAAGTACTAAATATTTCCTTCCCTAGAGGTAGCTTTAGATCAGTAATCAAAGGTGTAGGGACAATAAGAAAATATAGTCACCTCAGCCAGAGTTGGTTTATGGTTCTGGCTCTGCCACTGACTTCTGGGTTTGGAGGGCCCTCCTCTCTCTAAACCTAATTTAAAAAAAAAAAAAAAAGTGAGAGGTGGGGGAGGCACAACTGGTAAGGGGGAGGAAAGCTCCATTTTGATGGATTCTACATCATCCTATTCCCTATTCTCTCCTTAGTCGATCTTTTTGAAGATGTTTGTTTGTGCTATCTTGGTTATACTGCCTTTCCTTCTCATCTCTTGAACTCATTCAATTGAGCTTCTATTCCCCTTTCCTTCCATTGAAACAGCCCTTACTCAGGCCATCAGGTACTTCTGAGTTGCCCAAATTATTTTTCAGCCCTTATCTCCTTAAAGCTCACTCCTACAAACTATGAACTTCCTGAATATCTTCAAAACTATCCTCTCCTTGTTTTCCCTATCTTCCCGATTATTCAGTAACTTCTTTAATGAACTCTCCTCCATCCTTGTGTCTCCTCTCTATCCTCACTTACCTTGAGGAATCTCATCTGTTCTCTAACTATAGACCCAAATTCTCAAATCTGTGTTTCCCGAGTTTCAGACCTTCATATCCAGCTGCCCATTTGGCATCTCCGTCTTTGTACCATATGAACCTGACATACCAAGGCCAATCCTGAACTCATCACCTGCCCAACCCTCTTATAATTCCTATCAGTTCAGAGAACTGGCATTCACCCAGTCACCCAAACAAGACAGAATATTAGTCTGCCCTTACATATAGTCGATCAGGTAGTCATGCTGATTAAATGTCTTACTTGCATGACACAAAGAGCCAAATTGGTCTTCTAATCCCACCCACTCCCTATATTTAACACTAAGATTCCAATGATCTTTCTGAAAGATATAAACTACCTCCTCTGCTTAAAACCTTCCAGTGGCTTCCATCATCTACAGGATAAAATTCTCAAGATTTTTAGACTGGCATTCAAGGCTCCCAGTCCTTTTCCTCTCACCCATCTTGTGCAGCACATGCCCATACGTTTATGCTGTTCCACACCTCTGTCTGTGTGTGTTATTCTCCTCTCCACTCTTCTTTGTCTAGTTAACGCCTCCTAATCCACTGACATCCAACTCAGATCTCACTTTCACTGGGAAACATCCCTAAGCTCCCAGTTTGGGTCTGTTCTCTGCTTCCATAACTATTAACTATAGCACATCACACTCTATTCCCCAGATGAGCTCCTCTAAGGCATAATCTGTTTCATCCCTGCCCTGTTACTCACACACACAGAGGTTGATAGAGACTATCTCTCATTTGTTCACCATTGTACGTCCAGTATCAGGCACATACATATTTGCTCATTAATGGAAAAGAGAACATCATACTAAAGTGAATTCTATAGGTCCTACCAGTGAGTAAACTTGGCTTTTGTTATCCCAGTTGGGCTCTTAAGTTTCCTGATCTGTAAGGTGGGAGCACTCCTGCTCCTCCCCGCCCCCCATAGACACGTGGGTACAGTATAGCAGACCCAACGATATCAAAGATATGAAAGGACCATAGGACTCAAACCAAGAGTTTGAGATGGGAAATCTCCATCTCTTAGCCCAAGCTTTTTCAAATTACTAAGGCCTGTGACAGCCAGGGGATAGAATCCCTCTGGACTCAAAGATGGGGCTGTGGCCCTGCCAGCCCCTCCAGCTACACCTTGGGTCGCCAATGTGTCCCTTATCATGCCCCAAACCAGAAAAGCGAAGATAACATCCCCCCATCTAACTCTGTTCCCACAGATATGATAAGCGAGGAGCCAAGGTCAGGACTACGACCAATAAAGCACTCCAAGTCGGGGAAATCACTGACCCAGTCCCTGTGGCTGAACAACAATGTCCTCAGTGACCTGAGAGACTTCAACCATGTGGTTTCACAGCTGCTGGAGCATCCAGAGAACCTAGCCTGGATTGACCTGTCCTTTAATGACCTGTCTTCCATTGACCCTGTGAGTCTGTAGCCCTGGGGGTGCAGAGTGGCTGGAAGCCACCAGTGTCCAGTCTGGCCACCACTCACTTATCATCAAAGCAGTGAAGCGGCACGGTGCCGTGCAGAGCACACGGCTCTAGACTCCGACAGGTGGAGGTTCAAATTCCTACACTTGCCTCTTACTTTTAGTGTGACTTTGGGCAAGATGCCTAACTAAAACCTTAGCCGCCTTGCTGAAAAATGAGGATTTTATGCCAGCATCATAAAGGTTTTCTGAGATTTAAATAGGAATATGAAAACCAATTACCACATAGAAGGCAGAAGTAAAATTGTAGTTCGTATTATCAGGTAGCAACTGTGCCTCCCATGGAAGAGGTAGGTAGCAGAAATCCAACACTTATTCCCCATAAACTCGAGTCGAGTCTTACAAGATAAACGAAGCTAGCTCCTCCCGGTCCAGGACATGTGTTAGAGGAGCAGAGCTAGGGCATGACTTAGAAACCATCACCTGTGTACAGTGACCTCAACTCACGTATTTCAGACTTCTGTCAGGTACCTTGTGCGGAGCTGTGCCCCTGTACCCTGCTGCAACAGAATCTGATCGCCAGAGCTGGCCAGGCCTTCCGTGAAGGGGCAGCTAGGCGCAGGAGGAGGCAGGAAAGCCTAGTCACCTGGAAAGTCACGGTGGCAGTGCCAGGCCCCAGGCCCAAACCCCCTGCCTCTCTAATCACAGTTCTACATGTGATGCCCTGTACCCCTTCAAGGGTAAATGAACTAGGCTTGCGTCACCCAGTATGGCTGGTGGGACTGGGCAAGTTGCTCCCCAAACTCTCCCTTCTCTGGCTAGTCAGTCCTGAACACAGATCTGGCACCCCACCCAGCTAGGCTTTGGGTTTCCTTCTCCAACAGATCCTGACAACTTTCTTCAACTTGAGTGTCCTCTATCTTCATGGCAACAGCATCCATAACCTGGGAGAAGTGAATAAACTAGCTGTCCTCCCTCGGCTCCGAAGCCTAACACTCCATGGGAACCCCATAGAGGAAGAGAAGGGGTACAGGTAAGTGCCCTGCCCCTGGAGCTGCACTCCAGCTGCGCTCCCCAAAGAGAAAGGAGTGGAGACAAGAAATCTAAGACCATCCTTCTGCCATGCTTGAACCAGGTGGGGAGTAGAGACCTTCAATATTTCCCTGCTATTGATCAGTCTCCACTGAACGACTCGAATCCCTCCATTTCTTGCAGTCAGGGTAGACAGCAGCAAGTGGGAAGGGAGTTCTTGGGGGAAGGGGGGGCTGGCCCCCAGCCGGAGTCTTTCCCACAGGCAGTATGTGCTGTGCTCCCTGCCCCGTATCACCACGTTCGACTTCAGTGGCGTCACCAAAGCAGACCGGACCACCGCTGAAGTGTGGAAACGTATGAACATCAAGCCCAAGAAGGCCCGGATCAAGCAGAGTGCACTCTGACCTTACCGGACCCTAGCAGTCCTAAAGGTCTGAGGATGGTCATTTTGGTTGGACAATAAATAGTTAAGCTGTTCTGCAGGTTAGAAGTCACTTGTACTGTGTAAACTGTCCTCCAGCTCAGGCAACTGCCAGAGGCTCTGTTCTTATCATTTCACTGAAGTGGGAGAAAGTGGCGTTGGGAAGTCTCTCAGCTTGGGGCACAGAAGGCCTGGGTTCACCGTATAGCCTCAGACACTTACCTACTCTCTCTTGGGCCCCTTTTGAGTCTTCAGCTCAGATATCCTGGGGGTACAGTTGAATAATTTCCAGATTTCTCAGAGCACCAAGGTTCTGTGAATGAGCCTCAGCAGTCTCATCAGGAGACTAAAGAGAAAGACTGATCTCTGAACCCCCACTTCAATCGATCAGAATAGCCCTCACATGTTCTACATGTTAAGATTCTGCTTGAAATTTAATTTACTAGAAATAATTTTTTGCTTAAAAACATTTGCTTGCTGACTCCCTATCAAGTGCCCCTGGTTTACCTGTACCTCTCACCCCCAGTGAGTCTGAGACAGGGTCCCCAACAGTGAGAGCTGCCTCAGAGTCAAGTTTGTTCAATTTTTATGGTTTTCCCACTACAGAAGAAAGGATAAGTATAGTCTTAAAATCCAGTGTGAGGTCAGTTCAGGCCAAGTCTCAGCTAAGACCTGGGGACCCTGGACCCTTATCCTTTGAATTTTTCTTAATGTCCCTAGAAGACCTCTCCCTCATTCATTCTGCTCTGCAGACTCTGGAGAAGTCAGAAATAAATGGGAGTATGGTGGGCAGGATAGAGGGGCTTGAACCAGCACACAGATGAATATACTTCCTTTATCGAGGGTGACAAACCAAAACAAAACCAAAGAAAAACCCCCAAACATGTAAAAACCCAGGGCACTAGAAATACAAACTCAATCCATTCAAATTCAGCTTGTCCAGACCCTGGTCACAAACCCTAGTGAGGTGCAAGTGAGCACCAAGTCAGGGAGAGGGGACAGGAGTGAGGCCAAGAGAAAGTGAGAAGAGGGCCCCTATAGACCCCCAGTGATCACCTCACTGTGGTACCGCCACCTTCCCAATGACAGCAAGGACCTAGCAGGTCCTATCCCTTTGACCCCACCCACCCCTGGCCAGGCTTCAAAGGCCAGTCCCAGATGGTTCTACCCTCCCCTTGCTCCATCCTCACTTGCTCAGGCTTTTAGCCTTACTCTTCTCCTCCTCCACACTCTTCTGTGTGATTAGTAGCAGGTTAGGGTACTGTATAAGCCGCAGTGAGGCTGGGGGCCAGGGCAGGCGCAGGGTGGAGATGGGGTGAAGGGAGGAGAAGAAGAGCTGTCCAAGGCCCCTCTTCTCTTCATGGGATCCCAAACTGTACAACCAGCTCCTCTTTTGCGTCCACACGGATCTGAGAAAGTGCACTGTAGGCATAAGCAGCTATCCTGGAGACCTGAGACAGAGGACCAGGGCGGAGAGGGACACAGAGAAACAGTAAGAAGTAAGACCCAGAAAGCAAGGAGAGGGGATTAGACAGTGAAAGAGGAGGGATGATGGGAACAGATGTCAAAGAGAAAGACAAGGATGGAAAAAGACAGAAGAAAAAGAACAAAAAATGAAGGTTAAAAGATTAAAAAGTCAGACTGAGATGGGAGTGAGCCAGGGCCCACAAGTTAGCAGGCTCCCACCGCCACTTCCCTGCCTCCTCAGACAGGGAGGGTGAACCCCTGCTACACCCTGCAGTACAGGAAGGATGCCAGGGGCAGGATAAGGGGAGGCTCACCTGCTGCAAGTCAGAGAAGGGGATGGGTTCGCTGGCCAGCACTTGGTGAGGCTGGCTGGTGAGAGACGGCAGCGGTGGCAGTTTCTTCCAGTGGGTCAGGCTGCTGCTCAGCACGGCCAGGCGGGTGCTGGCCAAAGGGAGGCGGGGTGCGGTTAGGCCACAGTCTGCTCTGTCCTGCCTAGCCCAGGGAAGCCTCCCTCCCTTGGGCCAGAGAACAGGGAGAGGAGGTGCACTAGGGGTGCTTGTCTAACCACAAATTCCCTCCAGCCCCACCTCCCTTGGCCTCTGCACCCTGGAGTGTCACCAGGCAAACGGCTGACAGGAACATTTACTGAGGCACCCAGGTGATTTGTGGTCAGGCCTGGGCTGCACACAGACAAGAAACCTGGACTAGGACCCAGGCTCCAAAGCGAGGTTGGCCAGGGGGATGGGGGTGGGGATGGGTAGGAGACAGGGTGGAGTCCAAGTAGACCAAGTTACTTGAGTAGGGCACCCAGACTAGCAGGGCACTGACCTGTACTGCCTTGCCCGGTCCATGTACTCATGCTGCTCCATGCCCTGGGAGTCTGCAGCAGACACATCGATGATGTTGCTTTGGAGAGAGGAGGCAGAGAGGACATGATATGCAGTGTGAGCAGACAGACAGGACTCTCTGCCAAGCACCGATTCCAGGGCTCTCTGACACCTGCCCGTGTCCCACCTGCCCACTGGAACAGGGCTGAGTCTAGAAGGACCTCTCCCCACTGACCTTGTCCCATTCCTCATTTCTGGGTCTAGTTCCCTCTAAACCAGTCTCTAGCATGGATGGAGGAGCTCTGCCCCAGGCTCGGTCCTATGATGCTCACCTGGCTGTCTTGGCAAGGATGGAGGAGAGCAGGGCCTGCTCGTCTGTGCGAGCTGAAGGCAGGCTATGGTAGTTGGGCTCAGCTCCATTGAGGGCTTTGGTTGGGGGGCTGCTAGGCAGCAGCAGCTTCCGCTCCTCTTGGTCCTAGGAGAGGCCACGGGGGAGAAGTCACCAGGGCCCTTAATCCAACCTGCCATTCCTGGGCTTTCCATTCAGCCCAGCTGTGACCTTTAAGCACCCAAAATTATTTTTATTAGGAATACCCCCAAGTGCCCAACTGATGTAATGTCAGATAAGACTCAGTTCCTTCTTGCCATTAGGAGCTCAGTTGAGTTGGTGTCTAGGATGAATTAAAATGGAACCAAGCAATGTTAGAGGAGTTGAGAGGATGGATAGAAGCACAAAGCAGGTATTCAGAAATAGCCCTGAAGCTTCAGAAAATAGCTCAGCACCTGATGGGGAAAGGATACTGGAGGCTGCAAGCCAAAGGACTGAGGACTAAAGGGGAAACTGACGTAAGTCTGGAGTCCAAAAATGGCTCTCCTGATCCAGCCCTCCGCCTCCACCAGCAGGGCCATCAGCCCCTTGGATGGAAAGGCTCTAAGCCCCAAAGGAAAGCGAGCCCAACCTCTCAGAGGCCTTTCCTCGTATTATCTTAGGGTAGGAGTCCCAGCTGCAGCCTAAGTCCTGCAGTTCAAGCATGCTCCCTTGAGGACACATCCCTTTAACACTCAAGTGTTCACCTTCCTCTCCCCTGACGCTCTTTTTGCATAAGACTCCTAGAACCAGGGGCCTCCCTGGTGGCACAAGGGGTTAAGGTACAACACTATGAAGCTATCCACAGCCACTGCAGCATGAGTTCAACCCCCAGCCAGGGAGGTGACCCACATGGCACAGCAGACCTCTCCCGTCTTGCCCACTGCTCCCCTCAGCAGTGTGTTTCAGTGGATCTGCCTGTTCTTTTCCCTACTCTCTCTCTGGTGACTCCTCTCACTCCCTCACACCTCTGGCCTGTTCCCTGTTCTTATATGCATAAGCAAATAAACCTTTAAAAAAAGATTCCCAGAACCAAATTTGGGGCACCTGGGGTTTCCTGAGCCAAACTAGTGGTAAAGCTGTACGCTCCCGCCCCAAGTGACCACACCTCCAGTAGTATGGCATCATTAATGTGCAGCAGCCTTGCTAGTCAATGCTGATAATCACACGCTCTAAGACCAAACTGGGGCCAGTGTAAGTGTCCATGGTTTTGATAGTTCTATGTGTTTCTCCTTATCCTGTTTAAGTCTCTTGTTCTAATCTACTGCAAACTTTCTGGATATGATCCTTACTTTTGCCCATCAACTGCAAATCCCCGCTCCCTTTGTGTCAGCTGCAAATTGGATAAGCAGACCTGCTGAATGTCTATCCTAGCCATAAAGAGCAATGGGTGTCCACAACAAAGGCAAGGACAATGTACCCACGCTGGATAAGTTACTCACAACCTTCAATGCCAGACCACCAGATTCCTCAGTGCTCCTCTCCAGGCCTTCAGTTCCTACCACAGACAGTCTCAATCCAGGCTCCCGGTTCCCCTATTCACAACTCTCCTCACAGAGGGCCACTTCCTCCTGCCCTGGCTACCCCACCCTAAGCAGGCGGGCCTTTTCACACTTTTCTTCTCAAGTTTGTGTTGCCCAAGTATCATTCCCAACAGAATGAAACAGGCTGTGGGCAGAAGTCCCATCACCTCTCAATTGAGAGACATCCTCCCTCCTCCCTAAAACAGGCTAAGTTTAGGGCTAGAAGGACAAATGCTTGCGAAGATTAAACTATCTCTAAGGAAAGCGGGCTCCATAATGAAGCCTAAGTTTGCTTGTTACGGGTATGAATTTCCCCAACCCCACTTAGGACAGATCTTCCCACAGGACAAGGCAGTTTCTCCCCTATGAGGCTCTTCAAGAATAAGGTTGTCTTCCTGAGACCTAGGCTCCCAGGAAAGGCCATGCTACTCCAATCAAAGTGGATAAATGAACACCACCTCACCTGCAAAAGGCAAGGGAGAGGTTTTCCACACCAAGGTTTGTCCCTGAATCAATGTCAACCCAGGAGTCAACGTTTCACTGCCTGTTCTAGCACAGACACATCGGTGACCTGCACATGACCAGCCACCCAGACACAACAGGAGTTAGCTTGACCCAATGTATAAAACACATGGTTTGACATCAAAACACTTTGGCTGGGCTGAATCATTTAACACTCTCTGAACTTTTCCTTCATCTTTTAAATAGACATAGCCAGTACCTCTATGACAGATGTCTGACAAGAACAAATGAGCTAAGTGTAGAAGATCTTGGGAAAATATAATGTGTTGTATGTTTCTTTTCATTATTATAACAAAGGAGCAGAGACGAGAGTGGGAGAGGGGCTTGCCCAAGAGCTGAAGGAGGGACTTTGGGATAGTCAATGGTTATGGCTCATAGACACTCCACGTAGGCCTTTATCACATAGAGCCTCAAATCACCCAACACTGATCAAGCACTGTCTCTGGAAGTTAGAAACAGAAATGCAAGCCCATCAAGGGGGTGGTGGAGATTCAGGACAGCAGTAAGTCCAACTCTCCAGCTAGAAGCTGGTGACCTTTCTCATAAGGCATTAGTCCTTTTTGAGAGTCCATACTGTGCTTTAAGAAACAAATTTTGCACTAGGCCGCGACTTCCCCAGCTGGTAGTGTTATTGGGAGTATCTCTCATAGGCTGGGATAAAGTGAGAGATATTCGACATAGGAAAAGGAGTCTGTGTTTATTGGGTGTTTGGAGAATTAATAAGGTCCACAAGCCACCCAAACCTCCCATATAAAATGGTATTTTCCTAAGCTTAAACCTTTCCTAAGCTTAACCCAAAACAGGGTCATGTGAGTCAGTGAGAAAAAAAACTTACTTCCTAAATACAAGTGTTACAATCCGTGTTTGTATCCATCTCTTCCCACCAGACTGTGAGCTACTTCCTGAAAACTTTCTACTTTTCGGGTGTCTCCTTTGTGTCGAAATGTAGAACCCAGTTTTAGGGCAATGAAACTGCCAACAGATGAAGCTTCTATCTTGAAAAGGTCTCCCTCCCTCAAAAAATATGAGACAGGCAGAGCAGGGATTAAAATGTGGGGAGAAGTGAGAATACATCAAGAGGAAGAGGGAGAATTTAAAAGTGTACAAATCTCTGCAGCCTTTCTGTAAGGGATCAAATCTACAAATTCTTAGGTCAAACACCCTCTAGCTGGAGGAACCCCGAGATTCCTGGCAGAACTGTACTGAGGCAAGCCAAACTGAGCTCCCCAATCCCCTTTCTCTCTCCCTCAGTACAGCCAATGTTAAAGCCAAGTTGTTGCTTCCCAAACAACTTCTCACAAGTTCCGACGTCCTCATTATTGTCTATTAAACCTTTCACTGGCCAACTCAAATGCCACCTACTTCCAGAGGCCTTCTCTGCTCCCAGACCACCCAGCGACCTTCCTTCTCCAAACCCAGGCACTGGAAATACAAATTATTGATTCATCCGGGGACACACTCAGAGCCTCAGCTTATCCACCTCTACAACAGATTATCCTAAAGTTCGCTAATACAAACGCAGAGAAGGCACAGGAAGCTGGGAAGGTAGTGCTTCCCAAGGACTTAGAATGAGGGTACTTGAAGCTGTAAAGGTTTGATGGTAAGGGGAGATGGCAGGGCTGGGAGAGAGCGGGATAGGCGGTTTGCCCATTGCAAAGTGGGGACTGTGTGGAGAGACTGGGGCTTTAACAGGATAGGAACCCGGCCCGGCGTCCCCTCCGTAATCTGTCCCCTTCGGGCCTCCGTACTCAGCCCTGCAGTCGACTCCCCTGTTCTGCAAGGTTTTTTTGGGGCCCCATACCTTAGGGACTCAGCCCTGATTCCCAAGCCCCGCCCGCCACGGCCGCACCTGGTCCGAATCCTCGTTTTCGCTGCTGTAGCAGCACCCCATGGCCGGGGTCGGGCCGGGCACTCAGGCCGCGCGGAGGAGGGACGGCGTCCGTCAGGAGCCCTTCCGGTCACATGACGCGTGGCTCTATCCCGCAAGCTACCACCACCCCCGCGTCTACCCTTTCCCAGAGCCGCTCCGTTAAAGCCACAGCCGCGGCAACAGGACTTCCGGTTCTGCCTACGCCGCGTGATCACCGCCGACCAATGGGAAGGCGCGCCACTCCTTGCGTGACAAGAAACGAACACGTGAGGCGAGGAATGGGCGGGGTGGATCACGTGACTTCAATCTTTACCCGATCTCTTAAGGTCTGAGTTTCACCCTGGGGGTCGCGAGACCCTCTTATGGTTTTTATTAGTGGGGATTGAAACCGCCAGGCTACCTTTATGGATCAATGAGAGACCTTTATGGGTCAATGAGAGAACTAAATTGCTCAAGCAAATGCCGTCATGAATCGCCCTCCTAAATAGCATGCAAAAGGCGAATAGGATCCAGGGTCAAGATAACGTGCACCACGTTCGGGGCTACAGACACCGTAGTGTCCAACAAAATTTTCAGCCTGGTCTTGGAGTCTTTCTGGAGAAAGGGACCTTATACCTTCACAAGCTGAGGCGGAGTGAAGCTCAATCTTAGGAGAGGAGAGACAACCTTACTGATTTTGCCTTGGGGCCTTTCTCTTAATCCTACCTATTTACACAGCTGCCTGTTCACTGCGATCTAATACACAAAGCTGACCATTGTGCGCTTTTGTTAGAACCTTCCCAGTGTCTTCCACTGAGCCCTGAACACAGGTCCAAGTCTTTCATTAAGGATTTGCAGAGGGGACCTCCCTGGTGGCCTAGAGGTTAAGTCTCCGCCACTAGAGAGTGGGCAAGGGAGTGGGCTGGGGGTATTGAGGGAACAATTCACCAGCCATAAAGAAATACTTGCAGTATCTTGATTTTCTTGGACTGCACATGTGACATAGCCCATTCATTGTGCATCTCAAGCTCCCTGTGCTAATTATCCAGCGTTGATTAATTTACTTATACAATCAAACATATACTGTCTGCAGTGTCCCACACGCTTTTATCTGGCTATCTAGCAGTTCACAAAGTAGTCAAAAGTCCGTTTTCACGGAGCACCATTCTAGTGATCACATTAAATTGTATTCTCTGTTCCTCCATCAGTCTCTTCTACCAAACTTAGAATTTCTTTTTTTTTTTAAAGATTTATTTACTTATGCATACAAGAACTGGGGTACAGGCCAGAGGTGTGGGGGGGTGAGAGGATCCACCACAGAGAGTGGGGAGCAGAACAGGCAGACTGACTGAAACACACTGCCTAGGGCAGCAGCGGGCAAGGCAGGAGAGGTCCCCCGCGCCATGTGGGTCCAGCCAGCAGCAGGGATCGAACTCGTGCTGCAGTGGCTGCGGTTTGCTTCATAGTGCATTGCTTAACCCACTGCGCCGCCAGGGAGGCCCCCAAACTTAGAATTTCTAAAGAATAGGGTCAGGTTCTGATGCTGCTCTGTGACACAAGCCCTGCCACTTACTTAGAGAAAACATGAATTTTGAATTGAGTAAATTACAGCCTCCCCTTACCTTGGCTCACACTATGCCCCATATCCTGATCCAAATGGTTAGAGTAAAAATCACCAAACCCAGTGGTTCTATAACCACTTTTGAAAACTCCTGAAGGTTAGGAGTCACTCTAGCTTGTCCCGGGGGCTGGTAACTTGAACTGCAGGTCTCAGGTGACAACAGCAGCCTCAGCATCAATAATTGAGAGCAGGTTCAGCCTGTCTCAGGGTCTTCTCGGCCAAGCACTCCCCCTTCTGTCCTATGCTCTGATCGTCCGTCCCCAAGCAGGAGCCTCCAGCCCAGGTAAGCAGGGTCTTTGAGTGTGGGTTCCCAAGCACACCAGTTCAGACTCACCATCACTCACCCATTCATGCACTGTTAAGTTTTTTTTTAGTTCCCAAGGGCCCTGCAAGGTCAGACTGAAGAGGGAGGATGGTCCAGGAAAACAGATGGCAAGTGCCATAAGAGGCCAGAAGGGAGTATGTGCTGTATATATGCTTGTGAAAGTAGTTCTGAGCAAGAACAGACAAGGGGAATGCACGAGAAAAGACAGGACTGAAAAAGTGCAGAATCAGACACTCCTCCCATCTCCAGGGAAGACCAGACAGAGGGAATCAAGGCAGAAAGGACATCTCATCCTAACACCCTACAGAGTAAGTGTTTTGGTTACCTTTTACTGAGGCAGAGCACAATGACAATGAAAAGGTTTCTGACCACAAAGCTGTGCTCTTTTTCTACATAGTAATGGATCAGAGGAGACCAACCGGCAAGGGGTAGGGTAGATGGAGGATCTCTCAGAGGAGAACTGGTGAAAGGGGTCCAGAAGGGGTGACAACAGACACAAGAGGAAATAGATAAAAGGAACAGGTGAAGATAGGACCAGAGGTCAGAAGTGGGAAGATTGTTTGGGATTGTCTTAAACTTAGCCTGGAGTGCTTGGAACTCTATGGGTTTGGTATCAGACACAACTTAGATCCAAATCCTAGTTCTGCTATGTGACTCTGGGTGGAAGATTTAGCAATAGGAAAAATCATCACTGCTGGTAAGGCCTGCACATGTGGCAGGTGTGGGTTTCCTTTCCTGCCTCCATCTGCCCCAGGACTCAGGAAAGGACCATGTCCCCTGCAATCGCTCTGGCCTTCCTGCCACTAGTGGTGACATTGCTGGTGCGGTACCGGCACTACTTCCGACTGCTGATGCGCACAGTCTTGCTGCGGAGCTTCCGAGACTGCCTGTCCGGGCTGCGGATTGAGGAGCGGACCTTTAGCTATGTGCTTACACATGCCCTGCCTGGGGACCCTGCTCACATCCTCACTACCATGGACCACTGGAGCAGCCACTGTGAATACCTGGGCCACATGGGGCCTGTCAAAGGTCAGTGTTTTCTAGCCTCTGACTGTCAGAGGTACCCCCAAGATGGTATAGAAAGATCTGGGATATGCTGCTATTTTACTAGGTGAATTGGGAAGGTTCTTGATCTTCTCTGGGTCTTTTCCTTCTCTTGAAATGAGGGGACTGTGCAAAGTCATTCATTCGTCCAGCAAACATTTATTGCCACTTTAGATGGGGATACTCACCACTGTACTAATGAGGATGGTGGCAATTACCACCTTTTTTAAAAAAAGATTTATTTATTGATGCATATAAGAGCTGGGGTATAGGCCAGAGGTGCAGGGGGGGCAGGTGTGAGATGATTCATCGGAAACAGAGTGGGGAGCAGAACAGGCGGATCTACTGAAATACACTGCTGAGGGGAGCAGGCAAGACAGGAGAGGTCAGCTGTGCTGTGTGGGTCAGCTCCCTGGCCATGGATCGAACTCGTGCTGCAGTGACTGCAGATAGCTTCATAGTGTGAGACTTAGCCCCTCGCGCCACCAGGGAACTGGCACCTTTTTTGGTACCAGACATGTGCTATGTGCCAGCAGAAAAGGTAAAGGCCACTGGGAAGTCAGCTACAAGGTGAATCAGCCGCAAATAAAGGCATCAAACACAGGGGAATGACCATCTCAGCACATAACCTATAACTTTAATTATCTGTGTTGGGCTTTTTCTCCCCTGCCCATTCAGGGAAGCTGTCTGTCTGTATTTGTCTAATTCCCAGTTCCCAGCAAGACAAAGGGAAATGAAACTACAAGTTCTTGCTAACAACTGTTAGCAAACCTAGCAAAGGTCTGTGGTGGTGATGGCTGTTTCTGCCTGGGCCCTCTTGGAGGAATTGACATTTAAACTGAGCCTAGAATTGCTTTTGAGTTGACCAGGCAGATGTGGGGAAGAGGGGAGGATAGGGAAAGGCAGTGTCAGCCATATATACAAATACAGCCTAAAGGATTGAGCCAGCATGGTTGATTCTGTTTGGGATGACTGTGGAACAAGCTACAGGTAGGAGACTTGAGAGCTGAAATTGGAAAGGTCAGATATGGTTAGGTACAAGAAGGTCCTGAATGTCAAGCCGAGGATCCCATGTTCAATCCCAAAGGCCTTTAGAATCACAGAGATCAGGGTCATATTGTTAGAAAGATTCCTAGTGGGGCCTCCCTGGTGGCGCAGCAGGTTGAGCGCCACACTGTGAAGCATCCGCGGCACAGTAGCGCAAGTTCAATCCCCAGCCAGGGAGAGGACCCACATGGCACAGCCTCGCCCACTGCTCCCCTCAGCAGTATATTTCAGCTGATCTGCCTGTTCTGTTCCCCATTCTGTCTCTAGTGAATCCTCTCACCTCCTGCAACTAGTACCCCAGTTTTTGTATGCATAAATGAATAAATCTTTAAAAAACAACAACAGAGTATACTTTCAGGGATCATTTCTATAGTTCGTTACTAGAGAAGTTTCTCTGATCGTGTAGAGCACCGGACTTAAAATATTAAAAAAAAAAAAAAAACCAACAACAACACTCCTGCTTTGATGCATAAATAAAGTAAAATATTATCTGAACAATGAACCACTGCATACAATATCACTGGCTTTCTAGGGACTAAAGGTTTTTTTTTTTTTTTTTTTAAGATTTATTTATTTATACATACTAGAGCTGGGGTACAGGCCAGAGTCGCGGGAGGTGAGAGGATTCACCACAGAGAGCGGGGAGCAGAACAGGCAGATCAACGGAAGCACACTGCCGAGGGCAGCAGCGGGGCGAGGCAGGAGAGGTCTGCTACGCCATGTGGGTCCCCTCCCTGGCAGGAGGCAGGGATCGAACTTGTGCTGGAGTGGTTGCGGTTTGTTTCATAGTGTGTTGCTTAACCCACTGCGCCACCAGGGAGGCCCAGGACTAAAGGTTTTAGATTAAAAAAAAAAAAAGAAAAATTCCTAGTGATAGGTATGACGACCGGACTGAAGAAATAAAACCCAGAGGGCTAGGGGGACCAGTGGGGCAGTTGGGGCTGTAATTCAAGAGATGAGACGCCGCTGGTTGGGGGCTTCAATGAGGCAGGTGAGCATTTGAGAGCCTTTTCTATCAAGGACCACATCCATCTCCTTCCACAGGTCAGATCCTGATGCGGCTGGTGGAGGAGAAGGCCCCTGCTTGTGTGCTGGAGCTAGGCACTCACTATGGCTACTCTACACTGCTTATTGCCCGTGCCCTGCCCCCGGACAGTCGCCTTCTCACTGTGGAATGGAACCCCCACACGGCAGCAGTGGCTGAAAAGCTCATCCGGCTAGCTGGCTTTGATGAGCACACGGTCAGCCCTTACCTCCTCAACGTGGTCTCTTCTCAGCTAGCACAGGCCTTGCCCTAACCAAGCCTTCTCTTGGGGGAATCGAAGGAAGCACTTCTGTTTAGATGTCACCCTAAAGGGTGTTTAAGCTCCCATTCTCCTCTTCCAACTCATTTGCACATATTTTCTGTGGATGACAAAAAAGCAGTTAAGAGGAAGGTGCCTGGAGCTTAGTAGATCTGGGTCCACACCTTGGTCTGCTTGTTAGCTGTGTACTCTTGGGCCAAGCACTTACTCTCTGCATCTCGGCCACTTCACTGACAGAAGGAAATCACACTACTACTGACCCTGATGTTTTCCCATCCTGACAGGTGGAGCTCATCGTGGGTAGCTCAGAGGAGGTGATCCCGAACCTACGAAACCAGCACAAGCTAAGTCGGGCAGACCTGGTGCTCTTGGCACATCGGCCCCGATGTTATCTACGAGACCTGCAGCTGCTGGAGGCCCATGCTCTGCTTCCTGCTGGGGCCACTGTGTTGGCTGACCATGTGCTCTTCCCAGGTGCACCTCGCTTTTTGCAGTATGTCAAGAATTGTGGCCGCTACCGCTGCCGCCTCCACCACACTGGCCTCCCAGACTTCCCTGCCATCAAGGATGGCGTAGCCCAGCTCACCTATGCAGGACCTGGCTGAGGTCCAGGCCCAAGAGTACTTACTGCTTTCCCCAAACCCCCACCCCCAAGCGAGGACATCAGAACCTCCCCACCTTTCCCTGCTAGTGCACTGATACATGCTGGGCTCAGGGCTGAGGAGGTTCCCTGCCCCCTCTGCCCCACTCTGGCACCAAACTGATGTTAAGACATAACGTTCTCTCAGGCTGCTTGGTCCACTGGTCCCCCTGCTTCCAGAGAAAGCCATGGACGGAGAGGCAAGTGGCCTCAGCTCCCAACACAGCTGGGTCATTGAGTGGGCACCTCTACGGGAGTCCCTGCCCCGCTGAGATTTTAGCCAATCTCAACACTAAGGGATCTGGCAGAGAAAGTTCCAGGGAACTCCCAGTTCTGGGCTTCCCAAAATTCCCCTCCCCAGCCCATGCTGTCTTACGTGGCATTGGAGGAAACAATAAATACTGAGAGGCCTGGCAAGAATGGCTGGGTGAAAACTGGGCCAGAGGAAATTGCAAAGAAGCTTGAGCCCAGGGCCAGGACCACCCTGGGCTTCCCTAGCCCCAGCCTACATGGCCAGGTAGGTTTGCCCGAAACCCCTTGAGTGCCCTCTCCCCAAAGCTCGAAAGATGCTGGATTCCTCTCAGTCTCACCAACAAGCAAGGAATAGACGTGGGGGAAAAAAAAATCTGTCCTGTGTCTTTATTAAAGAGAATTTCAAAGAGATTAGACCTGGCAACCAAGGGGTAAGGGATCATTCAAAGACATGGTAGGCTCAGGCCCTGAAGATTCAAGGGCAGAGTGATGGCCTGGAAGAAGCCAAGGAGACCAGGTCCTGGCAGAAGCCGAGGAGGTGCCCGACGGTGAGCTTTCAGACACTGGAGCAATAGGCTGCTTCTGCAGGGAGTTCAGGGTAGGCTGGGCTGGTCTGGAACCTCCTTGAGGCTGCCCTGCCTTATCTTCCTAGATCATCCACTGGTCCTGATCCTGTTCGTTGCCTTCCATGTCCACCTGGAGAGGAGGCTGGGTGTGGGTGGGGAGGGATCTCAGCCACCCAGCCAGCCCTAGTACCAGATCCTACCACTAGCTGGATCCAGAGTTTCTATACCCCTTGGTTATTGGTCAGGTTAGGGCAAGGGCCCAGGAGCAGAGGCCCTCCCCACCGCCCACCTACCTCATTGACCTCGCCATCATCGGGGGACTCATTGTAGTCATTCATCTCATCCATATCCTGCATGTCTTCATCATCCTCTGAGTCCTCTTCACTATCCTCATCATCGTCTTCATCTTCCTCTTCCTCGTCATCATAGTGCTAATGAGGTAGGGAAGAGCCACAGGCTTTATAGGCCTGCCTGGACCTGTTCAAAGGCTGGCCCACTTGGAGCCACTCTCCAGGGCCAATGAATAACCCCCTTGAGTCTGGCAATCTGGTGCATATTCTGCACCCGCTCTTCTGGCCTCTCCCCAGAGCTGAGGACCACAGCTGCTCTGGGGTCAGAGGTAGAATCTTCAGAATCAGATCACAAGCTCAGTCCATCCTGGACCCCATTCCTCTCAGTCCCCAGAGCCACTCACCTCTGAGGCCGGCTTGCCAATAGGTACCAGGTTGTTGTCTTTCTCTGCGATGCTTTGGAGCTATAGTTAAAGTGGGAGGAAAGCAGGGTCACGGTTCAGATAAGGCAGATCAGGGCTTAAGACTGGTCCACCCTGCCCTCAAGAAGACCCCAAGTATGAAGAAAAAACTTACTTCCAGTTTTCAGCAAGATTCACTCCCTTTCTCTCCTATCGTCTGCCATTTACTTACGAACTTCATCCAACTAATGAAAAACTCTGGGCCTTGGTTTTCTCACAAGATTATAGTGAGAGTGAAGTGAGAGATAATCAGCTAGGGCCCTAAAATAGTCAAAATTATTATTTCCCATGCTTTAGGGAAAGAGCCTGGGCTGAGTATCAGGAGCTTGGGCCTCAGTCTGGTCCAGACAAATTAGGGTAACACAAATTAGGCAGCTAAGAATCTAGGTGCTCCCTACTCCTAGCCTAAATTTTTCCAAGCTAGAGGCAAAAAGTGCCTCCGGGGCAGATCTCCAGAGTAGACTCGGTTATAACCAGTGAAGAGGGTCCCTGACTGAGGTTCCTCTACTGTGCTAAAGCATCACTTACCCAGGCCTGATGCTGCTGTTCTTGCTGCTGTAGCTCTGTCTCCTCCACACAGGGTCGATCCAGATTAAACCACAGTGTCTCAGTCACACGGGGAAAGAGTGAGGGGAACAAGGTGGACATGGCTCCTAGACTAAGGGAAAGGATCAGGTAAATCCAGCGCTCAGCTGTACTTGGTTTTGGGTTTTATTTGGTTACCATTTGATTTGGGGTGGGGTAGAGAAGGTAGCCAGGTAGCTCTCCGCTGTGGGAATCAGACAGACCTGGGTTTGAATCCTGGCTCCACGGCTTACTGTTTGACCTTGGTTAGGTCACTTAAGCTCTCTGAGCCTCAGTCTCCTCATCTGTAAATTGGGAATGACAGTTATACCCCCCCTCCCCCATTATATAGTTAAGTAAAGTGTTGGATAAGTAAGCTGTAAGCTGTCTGAGGAGGGAAGAGAAAGAAAGCCAAGTGTGTTGACAGAAATCCAGATTGCAGACTGGCACTACAAAGTGATAGGTAGCAGGGCTCTACTGAAACTATCTCTAACTTTTCTAAACACTAAAATCTACTTTTTGCCCTCTGATTCCATGCTACACCCATCCAGTATCACCAATTTAGGAACCTAATGACCTCTCTCATGAACCACAACCAAACTGGGCAAATTGGTGGGGGCAGTGTTCCACTAGCAAGTGGTTCCGTAAGACATTCTAAAGACAATGGTTGAATAAACAGAAGAATGAATGAACATGTGAAAGAACAAGTAAATTCAGCTCTGATTAAGCACCTGAAGAAGCTGACCAGAAGACAGTCTGAAATTAAACTTTTCAGCTTACAGGAAATTTGAGGCCCAGCGACAAAGACTAGCTCTAGGTCATACAGTAACTCAGTAACTAGGGATTTCTAGCACCGGGCAGGTAAGACACCCAGGAGAGACAGTAGAAGTGATGAACAGGACAAAATGATCTACGTCTAGATCGGATTTTGCCCTAGTTTAATTTGCCCGTCTGTTGACCTCAGCATTCCAGTTCGTATAACAGGAACAACAGCACCCTCCCTCAAGACCCAGAAATAGTAAGAGGCCAGAGAGCAAGCAAGACTCCGAATGTCCCAGACCTCGCCTCCAAGCTACCGCCCATTCTTTACTTATTATCATAACGAATCAAAGGTTGACCAACAGGAAGAAAGCGGGGGCGGGATTCATAAAGCAATTTGTCTTTGCGGGAATGCTAATCGCGAAAAGGAGCGGGGCCTGAGCAAGGCCAATTAACTGGAAGCAATGTTGGGAGACAGGAGTTGACACCAATGAGTGACGGACCTTGTGTAGCGGGGTGGGGCTTCGTCCCAAGGAAGTGTCCAATTCACTGGCACTCCTTAATGTTAAAAGGAACCTGAACATGGAGCTCCTGAGGAGGCGACTCAGGGTAACTGGCTTTCTCCGGGGCAGGGAGGAAAGGCCGAACAAACAGGCAACAGCCCAAGTCTAGCTTCCTTACTTACCGCGCCGGGAGGTGGCAGCCGGCGGCGACCCGGAAGCTCTTCCCTCTGTAGAGCGGAAGCACCCACCAGAACCCGGCGCACACCAGGCGCATGCGTCTTGGCTCTCCTTTTGTTTCCAGCTCCCGCCCACCAGGCCGGATGTGACGTTACACCTTTGCTAGGGATGCAAATGTTTGGCCCCGCCCAGAATCTCAGCCTATCGGCCTTTTCCGTCTGGCCCTGCCCTCTTGTCCCCAGGCTGTGTTTGCTCGCCAGCATCTGCTGAAAAATAGGGGATGTAACCTGCTGTAGTGCTAAGACTGTTTGTTCTAGTCGGCTTCTGTCCCAGAATCACTGGGTGATTTTTCCCCCCCTCCTGTGAGTTCTCTCACCCACAATTTCCCCTTTGGGCGCGTACATTAATGAATGTGTGCCTTCGACAAAAATATTCTAGTCTCTAACACGTTCACCGCATTCCACACTGTGCTAAACGCTGCAGTTAAATCTAGGAGCATGATCCTTGCCCTCAAAGAACTCTCAGTCCAGTGGAGAAACCAGACTGAACAACTGCTGTGCACTCACCGGTCTCTTAAAACTGCCAATTCGTGCTGCATTTGAGATTATGTACAGCTTGGTCTTTAAAGGATTTATTTATTTGTTTGTTTGTTTATTTATGCATAGAAGAATTGGGGTACAAGTCAGAGGTGCAAGGGTAAGCGGATTCACCAGAAACAGTGGGGAGCAGAACACGCGGATAAACATAAATACACTGCTGAGGGAAGCAGTGGGCGAGACAGGAGAGGCCATGTGGGTCGGCCAGCTACCTCTGGGGGGTGCTGCAGTGGCTGCTGATAGCTTTAGTGCTGTGACTCACGTCCTTGCACCACCAGGGAGGGCCCTGAGGTTTGGTACAGTTAAGTGACTACTAGTCTCAGGCACATGGTATTCTTCTGCTAGGGAAGTCAGCAGCCCTCCAAATCCACTTAGTGGTCAGCCTCATCAACCCTCCCACTTGTTTGCTGCCTCTGTTCTAGGAATCTGTCACTCAGCCTCTCTTTCAGAAATCCGCGTGTGTCTTACGGTAACAGAAGTTCTTTCCAACTTAGCCCCATTAAGTTGTGTCACCCACCACCCTCTTGGCAGGGCTGGCCAGAATAGATACCTAAATTTTTTTTTTGTAAGATTTATTTATGAATACAAGAACTGGGGTACAGGCCAGAGGTGTGGGGGGTGAGAGGATCCACCAGAGGCAGAGTGGGGAACAGAACAGGCAGATGGACTAAAACACACTGCTGAGGACAGCAGCGGCAGGCAGGAGAGAGAGGTCTACTGTGCCATGTGGGTCACCTTCCTGTCCGGCAGCAGGGATTGAACTCGTGCTACAGTGACTGCTGTTTGCTTCATAGTGCTTTGCTTAACCCATTGCGCCACCCGGGAGGGCCCCTAGATACATAACTTTCAACAAGCATTTTCCCCCCTCTTTTTATTCAGTTTGCTCTTCAACCAATATTATAATCTAGCCTTCCTCCTTTCTTGGATTGATGTGAGGATTTGATGTTTATCCACTTGATTATGTTTACAAGTGACTCTGGTTGTTAAAAAAATTTTTATTAAAGAGTAAAATTTTAAATCTTACTAATGCCTACCCTTTTCAGTCATTCACTCTGCACATAACTACTGAATGCCTTACTAATTAACTGTCACTATTCTAAGTAATTCATAATGCAATAAATAGGAAAAAGAAATCTCTCCTCATGAAACATTCACTATAATGAGAGAGATAAACAAAAAGACAGATAAAGAAAAGATATAAAGTTTTCAGATCACAGTAAATACTGAGGAGAAAAGAATAATCAGAGAAATAGGAATAAGACATTGGCAAGGGAGATATTTTATTTTAAATAGTGAGGACAAAAAAGACCTTATTGAACAGGTGATTTTTGAGTAAAAAGTCTTAAGAGAGGGAGAGATTGAGAGTTTGATTCTAACAGGGAAACATTTCAGCAAGAGGAGCTAGAATGGCTGAACCACACTGTTCGTTGGGGAGAGTAGGAGATGGCAACCAAGACAGTAGAAGTCAGCTGGGTGCAGTCCTGCTGATCATGCTAAGTACTTTGACTTTTATGACATGTGGAGTAGACTGTGAAGATCTGCAAGTGAGGGGCCTAGGGGATTAAACAATAGCAGAAGCAGGAAAACCAGTTGGGATCCCATTATTAATCTAAGGTTGTAGGTGCAAAGTGGTTGAGTTTTGAGTATGTGTAGAAGGTAGAGACAGCAATGTTTCCTAACATATTGAATACAGAGTATCAGAGGAAGAAAGGAGCCAAGATTTGGAAGACTGGTGTTGCTATTTCTTGAGGTGGGTAAGACTGGAGTAGTGAGGTGCTAGTTTTGGTTGTTTTGTTTTTTTTAAAGATTTATTTATTTATACATACAAGAGCTGAGGTATAGGTCAGAGTCCAGGGCGATGAGAGGATTCACCAGAGACAGAGCGGGGAGCACAACAGGCAGATGGACTGAAACACACTGCTGAGGGGAGCAGCGGGCAAGGCAGGAGAGGTTTGCCTTTGCCATGTGGGTCCCCTCCCTGGCTGGAGGCAGGGATTGAACTCGTGCTGCAGTGGCTGCAGTACAGTGCATTGCTTAACCCACTGGTTAAGCCCACTGCGCCACCAGGGAGGCCCGAGGTGCTAGTTTTGAAGGGGACTATCTGGAACTCATCTTGAGGTGTGTTGAGTTTGAAATGCCCATAAAAGTAGAAATGTTGAAGGGTCAGGTGGGCATATGGGTCTGAATGTCAGGTGTGAGACTTATTGGTGTTATCAATTTGGGAGTTATCAACACAGATGATAATTAAAGCAATGAGAATGGATCACCAAAGGAGTGAATATAGATGGAAAAGGTTTCTTTGATACTCAGAATTTGAGGACATGAGAAGAAAAGAGCCAGGTTGAAAAAGAGGGCCCAAAAGGTATGTTTGGTGGCATTCTGAAAGCCAAGTAAAGAAGAGTATCTGGAAGGCATTAGTGATCCACTACAGTCTAATTTTATACAAAGTTGTCTTTCTTTTTGTTCCCCAAGCCACTATGATCTCCTTGAGGGCAGAGACTGAGTGGTTTCTATGGCCCCAGGCCCAGCCTTCCTTTTCCCTTCTGGCTCACTTATCTCTTCTTGTTGTAACCTATGTCCCCTTTAGCCTCTTGCTTCTTTTCCTTATAGGATACCTACCTAGGGCACCCTTTGCCTCCCATTTTTCCTGACAACACTGGCGCCTGATAGAAATTCCCCTGTAACCTAGAGTCTCTTACCACGATCCTCTTTGAGTTTCAGTAAGTTATGATGACTGGTTAGCTGGGGGAAGGGAAAAGGAGAGGAAGAAGTGGAAAGCTTGATGATTTCCTGTTTTGGCTCAGATGACTAAGTTAAAAGTGGTGCCATTTTTTATATCTTAATTATCCATCATTTATCCTTGCCAAATGCTATGACTTCCTTTCATTTCAGCTATACTATAGTTAAGACTCTAAGAGGCTAAGAGTTTGTCTGATTGTCTTTCATTTGTTGTACAAATGCTCAGTCAACATTTATTTAGTGTCAGACAAAGATACCAGCCAGGTATCTTGATAGACCCTAGGGACAGAGAGATGAACAAAAATAAATCTGTCCTGCAGAAAATATAGTCTATTCAGTAGTAAGGAGTAAGACTGTTACAGGCATTTGAAAACAAGGTAGTCAGTGTTAAAATAAATATGTAAAGAGATTTTTTTTAAGATTTATTTTATTTGGGTCTCCTTGGTGGCGCAGTGGGTTAAGCACTGCACTATGAAGCAAACCGCAGTCACCGCAGCATGAGTTCAATCCCTGCCGCCGGCCAGGGAGGGACCCACATGGTGTAGCAGACCTCTCCTGCCTCGCCTGCTGTTCCCCCTCAGCAGTGTATTTCAATCAGTCTGCCTCTGTCTGGTGAATCCTCTCACCTCCCGCAACTCTGGCCTGTACCCTAGCTCTTGTGTGAATAAATAAATAAATCTTAAAAAAAAGAGATTTACTTTATTTATATATGCATCCAAGAAGTGGGGTGCAGGCCAGAGTTGTGGGGATAAGAGGATTCACCAGAGACAGAGTGGGGAACAGAACGGTAGATCGACTGAAATACACTGCTGAGGGGAGCAGCGGGCGAGGCAGGAGAGGTCTGCTGTGCCACGTGGGTCACATCCCTGACCGGGGATCAAACTCATGGCACCATGGCTGGAGATAGCTTGATAGTACTCAGACTTTAACCCCTGTGCCACCAGGGAAGCCCCCAAATGGACATGATTTAAACAAGCATACAATAAAGTCATTTTTGCTCACTTGTGTTCCCAGCAGCACTATATACAACAGCCAAAAGTGGAAATGATCAAGTGACCCACAAGGGCCCATCAATGGGTAAATGGATAATTAAAACGCAGAACACACATACAATGGGATAATATTCAGCTATAAAAAGGGGGACGTTATGACACATGTTGCAGCATGGATGAATTTTGAAGACATTATGGGAGGTGAAAGCAGTCCGTTCTGTAATTACCTGTGGCTGGACAAACTGAACCCACAAACTGGAACCACAGACTGCCCCAGAAGAGGTATTCCGCTAGTTGATACCGTGATTAGATGCTTTACCTGAACCCTAATGGGAGATCATCAATATACATTGTGAAAAAACAAGAGCGGTACCATTTGTCTTCCTAGATTAGTATTAATTTTCCATCTGCAGTTATGTTTGAAAAATAAACACTAAGGACTAAGCACTTTTTTTTTTTAAAGATTTATTTATTTATGCATACAAGCACTGGGGTACAGGCCAGAGGTGGGGGGGTGAGAGGATTCACCACAGAGAGCTGGGAGCAG
>JAGFMF010011429.1:2558813-2583479 GCA_019455555.1 Galemys pyrenaicus
TTCTTTCTTTCTTTCTTTCTTTCTTTCTTTCTTTCTTTCTTTCTTTCTTTCTTTCTTTCTTTCTTTCTTTCTTTCTTTCTTTCTTTCTTTCTTTCTTCTAATTAGCCTGGTTATATGTTAACATAAACTTTGTTCTAACTCTACCATTGTTTTCACCGTCCTTTGTGTATAGTGCTTGTTCCACCAATTTAAAGGTTGTCACATGTGCTTTGTCTACTAATGATTAATCACTTAGGCATAAGAAGTATTCCACAGGTTTACAAGCAGCCTTGACTATCATGGGACCTATGTTTAAACACAAGAACAAATACACATGACATGCTCTGAAAAATCCTGATGGCTCTAAAAAAATAAATCCTGATGGCTCTAGAGGGGAGAGATAAGATCTGTAGATTAATGCTGAAAACTGCTTAAAAATCCACCACAGGGCCTCCCTGGTGGTATAAGGGGTTAAGCACAGCACTATGAAGCTATCCCCAGCCACTGCAGCACGGATTCCATCCCACATGGAGCAGGAGACCTCTCCGGTCCTACCTGCTGCTCCCCTCAGCAGTGTATTTCAGTCAATCTGCCTGTTCTGCTCCCCACTCTGTCTCTGGTGAATCCTCTTACCCCCGTACCTCTGGCCTACACCCCAGCTTTTGTATGCATAAATAAATAAATCTTGGAGAAAAAAAATGCACCACAAAATCCCTTTGGGGAGCCAGCCTGAGACCCCTTTCTTGGGGCTACCTCCCTTGTCTTAATAAACCTCAGCCACAGCTCTGGTGAAATCTTGAATCTACCACTTTGGGTTGGAGGGGGTCTATAACAATTCCTCTCCACACCCCCATATGAGCTCTGTCACACCTCTCACTTTGGGACCTTTACCTTCCTCGCTGTATTCTTGGAATTCACCCTCTGAAGTCTGACTCCTTGAAACCCACTTAGGTCTCCACCTATAACCCTCCCCCCACCAACTTCCAACCACCCAACCATGGAAATCACCAGATATTTTCTTAGCAGATCACTTGAGTCTCCTTATATCAAGGTCCATCTACCAATCTTATTGTCTGGCTTTCCCCCAACAAAGCCTATGTCTGAAAGCCCAGGGCTTGGCACAGAAAGGTACTCAGGAGGGGAGCAATCCATGTGCTCACGTAGCCAGTCAGCACATGCCTCCTGAGCACCCAGTCTACTGGCCTCAACCCACAGCAAGGGAATTGAGCCTGGGGTTGGGGAGGGAGGGAGAGGGCAAAAAGACCTGAGAACCAGTAACTCTTAGAATAAGAGCCAAGGCTTTGTTGGAGGGAAGCACGGAGTGTGAGACAGTTCTGGTGAAGCCCAACAAGATTAGGGAAGTCTTTCAGGGGACCACTGCTTGCCAAGCAGAAACTGGCCAGAAGAACAGGAGAGGGTTCAGCAAGCACAAAGGCTTGGAGCAAAGCCAGCAGAATTCCTAGGTAGCTAAAATAGAAGTTAAGAGGGTCTGTAATTCTAGGCTGATGCCAGAGGGTCCCTCATGAAGGGATCCAGCAACAATTCCCGCAAGAAACCAGACTTGGAATCAGACTCAGACCTGAAACTGGTCCCTCCCACCCTATTTTTTAAAAGAATTTTTAAAAAAGATTTATCTATGCATAGAACTGGGGTACAGGCCAGAGGTGTGGAGGATGAGAGGAATCACCAGAGACAGTGGGGAGCAGAATAAACAGATTACCTAAAATACACTACTGTGGGGAGCAGTGGGCGAGGTAGGAGAGGTCTGCTGTGCCAGTTGCTGCAGATAGCTTCACAGAGCTGAGATTTAACCCCTTGTGCCACCAGGGAGGCCCCTGAATCTAGTCCCTTTTGCTGCCTAGGAAGTGAATGTTCTACAGCTGTGAGGACGGGTCATATGTGACAGGGTGTGCCACGGGCTGGCACCCAGTTCAAGCTCTGGGCCCCCAACCCCACTTCCTGCAGTCCATAGCCCCCTCCCTTGACACATACCACTCAAATACCTTCCTGTTATTTTTGCATGGCCACAGGGCAGCCTTCAGACTTGACATAAGTATGTCCGTGACTAATCTAGTGGGTATTACACTTCTGGCGTAGCAGAGGATCTCAGGATTGGCCCAAGCTGCGGGCTTGAGCTTGTCCCTTCCCATCAGGCAGATGGTCCTAACATCCGGGCTGAGATTCAGAGTAAGGAATGAGACTTAACAAGAGCAGGGACTTCTTGGACCAGAATCCATCTCCAACTCACCTTCCAATCTCCTGTGGTGGAGGGGCCAAGAGCCCAGTCCCTTATCGCTCCCAGGGCAAGGGCCGGCCATGAGCCCACCTAGAGGAATTCCTTTACGTCTGTCCACCCTTCTCCAATCCGAAGAAGGCAGAGTTGAAGGCAGAGTAAAGCCAGGAGGTAGATCTGAAGGTTCCAGTGGCCCTCTGCTCACTGAGGTGGTCAGAGGGCTTCAGGTTCTGAGGTTGTAACAGGATTCAGGTGAGTCTCACTCTGGGGTGGGGGAGGTTGGAAAAGCAGGGAATGATCTGGGGTCTTCTGGAAGTGCATTACTTGGCAGACTGTTGGGCCTTCCTTCTTGCCTGATTCGGTTTTTGGGTTTTTTTAAAAGATTTATTTATGCATACAGGAGCTGGGGTACATGCCAGAGTTGTGGGAGGTGAGAGGACTCACCAGAGTCAGAGTGGGAAGCAGAACAGGCGGATGGCCGAAATACACTGCTGAGGGGAGCAGGTGAGGCAGGAGAGGTCTGCTGTGCCGCATAGGCCCGCTCCCTGGCCAGGGATAGAGCTCATGCCTCTGTGCTGTGGATGCTTCACAGTGCGGCACTCAGCCCGCTGCTCTACCAGGGAGGCCCCTTGGCTGATTGTTCTGTATCAGATCTAGCCACCCCCTCCTGCCCCATGGGCCCAGACTTACGGCCTTTTCCAGGGTCTTTTTTTTTTAAACACACAATATAAGTGGTTTATTAACAGTGGCAGGTAGTCGACCCAGACATCATGCAGGACTCAGCACCAAGTTCAGTGCAGTCTCTGTACTTCTTGCTCCAATTCCAACAGGGTGAGCAGTTGCCCTCAAGAACAGGCCAGAGATAGAGCAACTCACGTGGCAAGTGATGGAGCGACTCGTGTTGTCTGGGAGTTCCAGACAAGTTGGCCTTGCTGGGTACCTTGGTGACCATGGCCAGCTTGAGGGGCTGCACATGGCTCATGTCCAGGGTGGCGGTGCCGGTGGGATGGAGAGCCTTTCTCAGGGTCTTGGGCCTCATCTTCCCTGGCTTTCTGCTGCTGCCATGGGCTGATGGCATTGTGGTTCAGCTGAGTGGGGTTCTTGGGTTCCTTTGAGGATGAATTCAGCAGACTTTCCCAGTTCAGCAGCACAGGGCAGGTTGACTAAGGAAATAGAGAAAAGAAAAAAAGAGATGCTTACAGAGGCACAGACAGCAGTCTTAAAGGACAAGATCTGTGTTTTGCCAGAACAAAGGAGAGTCAGTAAAATTCATCCTTTGAAATTAGAATTTACTGCCTTGTGGTCGGGGTGCGTTGGCTTTCTGGAACTGATAATCCTCTCTGCCCCTTTCTCAGAATCCTGGAAACTTCCATAGCCAGTTTAAGGTACTTTACCTACCCCCACCTCTGCTTTTTGACCTTGTGAAAACCTCCATCCTCAATTTTTCTAGGCTGAACAGTCTGTCAACAGTTCCACATCTGCACCCTAGACCTTTCCTAGGGTTTGCCTGTGGCACCTGGACACACGGAGCTCAGCATTTCCTCCTGCCAGAATCTGCTCCTCCCCTCCCCTTTTCCCTCCAGGGGTACTTCCCTGCTGTCCTGGCTGGGGTGGGGGACAAGTCTACTTAGACTCTCAGCTGCTGTACAATAGGTAGGTGAGTGGTGGGTGGGTAGGAGGGGAACTGAGGACTTGGAACAAATGAGGTCACGAGAATGTTTCTGATTTTGTAACTGCCTGGGGTTGACAAGGTTGGAGGTGTTAGGGCACAAAGGAAATCATTTTTCAGTTTTTCTAGACTTAAAATAATCAAATAAGCATCAGACAGACTGATAAGAGAAAAAGTCATAGATATGTCGAATAACAACATGTACACCGCCGGCATACGTGAGAGAGACTCATACGACTGAGTAACTGGACCACATGGCTTAGATGCCGTCTTAAATAGTTTAGCTAGGACAAGAGGGGTTGGGAAGAAAGGGAACATCGGTTAGGGTGCTTACGGGGGGAAAACGAAAGTATTAGGTCTTCTTGGAAAAGACTTAGGCAGAGAGAAGTCTAGATATAAACATTAAAAACAACTTTCATCCAGACTTCAGAGCCCTTCCCATGAAGTAAACCTCATGTAAAAGACGTGTTTCTGGTGGTCTCCCTGGTGGTGCAAGGGGTTAAGCAACGCACTGTGAGGCATCCACAGCCACTGCAGCACGAGTCTGACCCCCAGCCAGGAAGGTGGCCCACATGGCGCAGCAGACCGCCTGTCTCTCCTGATGCTCCCCATCAGCGGTGTATTTCAGTTGATCTGCCTGTTCTGCTCCCCACTGTCTCTGGTGAATCCTCTCACCCCACACACCTCTGGCCTGCACCCCAGTTCTTGTATGCATAGATAAATAAAATCTTTAAAAAAAAAGTGTTTTGGGGTGGCAGACTTTTGCTTCCTCTAAGAGGAGTTGGGGACATGGGTACTCCTTGCTCTGTACATCTGGCGGGGAGGTTAGAAATATGCAGTCTAGGTCCTCCGCCTGTATTTGGCTCTGACCTGATTCTCTAGGTCTGTATAACAGGACAGTGTTGAAAGTGGAATGGACTATTTTAAAGGATCCCAGCAATTAACGCTGCACGGTTTTATCAGAGCTGATCTTTTGGGATATAGCAGAGTTAGTGGGGCTTGCAGATTTGCCTTAGCCCTGAACTATTCATCTGGCCCCTCCTACCCATCCCTCACCCATGGAGGCCTGGCTGGTGCCCACGTGCAATAATTAACTGCTGAGTGGCCTTCGCCCAATTCCAAGCTCCACGCCTGGGCTACATTCCTACTGCTTGCCCTGCTGCCCGTCTCCTAGGCCACTAAACCGAGTTGTCCTCTGGAGTAAGGCAAGAGGGACTGCAGAGCAGAGCAGAGCCTGAACCAGACTGAGAGCTACGTCCTCTCCCAGGTATGCCACTTCCCACCAGGGTCAGAGGCAATACACCCTAAGGCCCTTCCAGCATGTTTTGAAGGAGTTGCTGAACTGGGAGGATTGAATTGCCTAAAGTGCAGAGAAGAGAGAAGTGGGGACTGAGGCCCAGAGCAGAGCATGGCCTGCCCAAGGTTAAGCTACACATTAGCATGCACGCCCCAACTACAGCTCAGAGCTCCAGGCTCCAGCACAGCACTGAGTCCTTAGTGCTTCAAACCTGTGGTCCTCAGGGCTCCCCAGGAGCAGGGTGACAGCTGTTGATGGGGATCAAAACTGGACTAAATTTGAAGCTGAGAATTGGAAGGTGAGAGGGGTTTTGAAGAGTGATGTAAGCTACCTGGAAAAGAACTCTGGCTTCTAAAAAACAGCCATGGCAAAACTGATAGGGTACACTATCCTACAACTATAGGGTAATGTTGTAGGGAAATAAGGACGTTGGCTGGAGGTGTGAGGGTGAAAGAATTTACGAGACAGAGTGGAGAACAGGAAAGGCGGATTGACTGAATACACAGCTGAGAGGAGCAGTGGGCAGGATGGGAGAGGTCTGCACATGGAGAAGGATTTGAGGCTCTTTTATCCTCTATTTTCAAGGGGCTTTCTTATCTGGGGCACCAGTTATCTGTCGGAATGTCTGGTCTTGGGCATTGACCTTTGATAGGGAATGTGTCCTGGCTGTTTCCATATTCTTGGAGCTGAGTTAGTTTTTCTGGTTGAGGTGGTCAGTCTTAAGGGCCAGTTCCCATGGTAACCTTATCAATCCCCTCATCTATACAAGCTTCCCAAACCTGCCTCTGGGCAAGGAGCGGGGGCTTAGTTTTTCACGTTAATAGATGATACCCCAATATGCCCCCTCTTCTTTCTGCCCTCTTCTGAGCGGACAATGACAAAGCTTTGGATATGGGGTGAAGGCCTGACTTCTGTAGTTGCTTAGAGCTAAATCTGGGGGCATAGAGATGACCCTACTGAGATTATTATCTAAGGTAATGGGCATGCTTGGGCTTTCAGACCATGGTCCATTTTAGCTACTGTGTGTTGTTTTGCGAGATTCACTGAAATGTGCTGGCCAAGCAAGAAAGCCCATGTATTCTGCAGCCGTTTGTGCCTCTAGGTCTCAGTACTTTGTGACTGGAAACTGTTCTCATGGCCTGGAGAAAAAGGTTAAGAATTAAGCATCTTAAAAAGACCTAGGAGGGGGGCCTCCCTGGTGGCGCAGTGGGTTAAGCAACACACTATGAAGCAGACCGCAGCCACTGCAGCGCGAGTTCGATCCCTGCTGCCGGCCAGGGAGGGGACCCACATGGTGTGGCAGACCTCTCCTGCCTCACCCGCTGTTCCCCTCAGCAGTGTACTTCTGTTGATCTGCCTGTTCTGCTCCCTGCTCTCTGTGGTGAATCCTCTCACCTCCCCCCCCCACACCTCTGGCCTGCACCCCAGTGCTTGTGTGCATAAGTAAATAAATCTTTAAAAAAAAAAAGTTTCATGAAACTTCACTATTAAAAAAAAAATTACCTAGGAGGTTGTGGTTCTCTTTTGGGCTTTTGACTTGAGGGGACATTACCAATTCCCAGGGAAGATATGAAGTTCCTTTTGTTACAGGGCTGAGAGGAGCACCCAGAACCCCCAAACCTGCCCTCTCTAAATGGGTTCTGCCATCCACCGCATCAAGACAAACATGTAAGGCCTTTAAGTTACCTGTCCCTGCGAGGGTAAAGTCCAGCCAAACAGGATTGGCCCAAAGCAAGGCCCAAAAGCCTGCCACAAGTCTAAAGGACCTCTCAGTGGAGACCCATAGAAAGTGTCAGAAAGAGTCAGACAAATCTGGGAGGAAAAGAGCAAAATCAAAATCAAGATAAAGGCTGCCATTGTTAATCTTCCCACGGGTCTCTCACCCACATCTGTTCCAAGCAGTCCAGGACCAAGAAGCAAGCAAAGTTTCTTCTCATGTTTCTCTGCTCCATGTGCCTCCTCCAGGTCTCCTTGCTGCTCTCCATCCTGCTTCCTTCCTCCCTTCTTCTCTCCAGTCTCCTTTCTAGCTTCTTCTTATCCCAGCTCAGCTCCACCCTGCTTAGGGTGGGGCAGGGATCCTGGAACTTCCCCCTTTTCTGGGGACCACCCTGTTACACTTTCATTGCACTGTAAATTGGGTGGCAAAATTATCTGTTGTAACCAGAACTAGGGAATCAGTGAGTCCATGCATTAATCCTATCACCTGCTGCAGCAGAATCCTAATATCACAACCCTCCAGAGGTAAAAGACACAAATGCAAACAAAAATACAGAGCTATATGAATTTAATTTAAAATTTTGGCCATGTGTACTCATTTTAAGAAATAGTTATTTGACCGATCTTTACAAAGATAATAAGAACTTCTATTGATTCAGTTTCTAAGTACTTCTTTACTAACTCCTTCAGATAAGAAAATATTCTTTAAGTTTGCATTTCTAAGAAATGATCCTTTGGCTTTAAAGAATGTTGGGCAGAAGATTTACACTAGTTTCCTAAGGCCACATTGTCTTCACTAATTTTTTTAAAAAATTTATTTATGCATACAAGAACTGGGGTACAGGCCAGAGGTGTGGGGGGTGAGGGGATTCACCAGAGATAGCATGGGGAGAAGAACAGGCAGATTGACTGAAGTACACTGCTGAGGGGAGCAGTGGGCAAGACAGGAGAGGTCTGCTCTGCCATGTGGGTCCCCTCCCTGGCTGGGGATCGAACACAGTGCTGCAGTGGCTGTGGATGTTTCACAGTGTAGTGCTTTAACCCCTTGCACCAGGGAGGCCCCTGTTCTGTTTTCTAAGAATGCAGTCCAAGAATGAGTCCTGTGGAGCCAAGGTAGATTGTTCCATGATCCTTGGCAACAAAGGGAGTATCTGTAGTGCCTAACGGGTGACCCTATGGTCTGGGGCTTCCTTCCTAAGAACTAGGGATCTGAGTGGTAGATGGCCCTATGGTGTGGGGTCCCCCCCCCACCCCAGGAACTAGGAGTTTGATTTCTCACTGCAGCCTTCTCCACTGGATATAGAATGATGGGTCCCAGATGACCAATGTCAAGCAGGAGCTAGGGGTCACCATCTGGAGCAAGTACAATCAACTGCAGGTCACAAGGGAAAGTCAAAGAGGAGGAAAGTGAAAGAGACCACAGGCCAGGATGTGGTAGACTGCTCAGCTTGTGGGACTCTTTCAAGGACAACTGGGGGTGCCAGCCCAGACCCATCAGTTGCTGTCCACAGGCTAAACATTTAAGCCCACTGGGGATTTCAAAGGAAGAAAAGGCTGTTGTTCTCCACCTAGTCGGGCCACCATGGTCCTTGTGGGTGTCTTTAGTTTTCCTCACAGTTCGCCAGAGAACATGAAACTGAGAGAGAAGGAATAAGAGATGTCCAAACCTGATTTCCCCGTGTGGGCCACCAAATGTTGCATGGGAAACCGTGGTATTGGCTGGAGGCTCGGGATGAAAGTTCACCAGGATATTTACTGAAATATCCTGCAAGGGTGCAGGGGGCAAGGCTTGAGACTCTCTTACATTCTGTTTCCTCTGGTAGTCTTACCTGGAGCACCAGTTATCTACTGGACTGTCTGGTCTAGGGCATTGACCTTTGACACAGAACGTGTCCAGACTCTGCTTCCACATTCCTAAACTGGGTTGGTTTTTCTGGTCATGGTGGTCAATCTTATGGCCCAGTTCCCCTGGCAACCTTATCAATCCCCTATCTATTCAAAGGTCTCAAACCTGCCTTCTGGGCAAGTAGGGGCTTAGTTTTTATCTTCAGTAAATGCTACCAGAGTTAGGATTCATCAGAACTTGGGAAAACATCTTCTTCAGTGGTCCCCAGGACTCCTGCATTGAGCTGGCCTGTGAAAGCCTCAGCACAACAAAGGTGCTGGAGTCAGAGTTTTGCACTTGACAGTCCTGAGGCTCACTTGGGTGGTCTCTTGCTGTGGGATTGCTACAGGGCAGGGAGAGGGGCACCTCAGAACCCCCAAACCTACCCACTCTGAATGGGTTCTGCCATCCACCACATCAAGACAAACATACATGACCTTTAATGGAAAGGAACTTTAATACAATTAGGAACAAAACAGAAAAGACAAAGAACATAGTCACTAAATCAAGAGCCCAAAGTTACCCGTCCCCTCGAGGGTAAAGTCCAGCCAAACAGGATTGGCCCAAAGCAAGGCCCAAAAGCCTGCCACAAGTCTGAAGGACCTCTCAGTGGAGACCCATAGAAAGTGTCAGAAAGAGTCAGACTGTTACAGGGCAACTTTAATATAAAATGGTTTTTTGTTTTTTTTTTTTTAAAGATTTATTTATTTATGCATACAAGCACAGGGTACAGGCCAGAGGTGTGGGGCTGGTGAGAGAATCCAGCAGACAGAGCAGGATGCAGAACAGGCAGATCGACAGAAACACACTGCTGAGGGGAGCAGAGGGCGAGGCAGGAGAGGTCTGCTACGCCATGTGGGTCTCCCCCCTGGCCGGCGGCAGGGATCGAACTTGTGCTGCAGTGGCTGCGGTTTTGCTTCATAGTGCGTCGCTCAACCCACTGCGCCACCAGGGCGGCCCCCTAAAATGGGTTTTTTACACTGGGTTTTTTACCCGCGCGCTTAGAAGACTTAAAAGTCCCAACTCCAGGTACACGAGGAAAAAGTTATTAGCACGTTTTATTTTATGAAAGAAAGGGGAATAAAATAGTAATAACACCAAAGGAAAAAGAAAGGGATACAAATTCACAAATACTTTACCAGATCTAAGCAATGGCGCGTTGAGAGCTGGCTCTGAGTCGAATGAGATGGCTCCGAAGGCAGGGGTCTGGCTCCTCAGTCAGAGAGAGCGTGTGTCCCAGGCTTACCTCGGTTTTATACCCAGCCTGGCTGCTTAACTCCACCCTCAGGTCCCAGTAATCCACTCTTCGATAATTATTTTATCGGATTTGTGGTTCTGGAACACTGATGGTCTGGAGTGGGGGTTGGAGTCCACACACCCATAATCCATTTAGGACTACCTTTCCCCCTAGCAAGACAAATCTGGGAGGAAAAGAGCAAAATCAAAATCAAGATAAAGGCTGCTATTGTTAATCTTCCCACGGGTCTCTCACCCACATCTGTTCCAAGCAGTCCAGGACCAAGAAGCAAGCAAAGTTTCTTCTCATGTTTCTCTGCTCCATGTACCTCCTCCAGGTCTCCTTGCTGCTCTCCATTCTGCTTCCTTCTTCTCTCTAGTCTCCTTTCTAGCTTCTTCTTCTTCTTCTTTTTTTTTTTTAAGATTTATTTATTTATTTATACATAAATAGAGCTGGGGTACAGGCCAGAGTCCAGGATGGTGAGAGGATTCACCAGAGACAGAGCGGGGAGCAGAACAGGCAGATCAACGGAAGTACACTGCTGAGGGGAGCAGCAGGCGAGGCAGGAGAGGTCTGCCTGCGCCATGTGGGTCCCCTCCCTGGTCGGCAGCAGGGCTCGGTTTGCTTCATAGTGCGTTGCTTAATCCACTGCAACACCAGGGAGGCCCCTTTCTAGCTTCTTCTTATCCCAGCTCAGCTCCACCCTACTTAGGGTGGGGCAGGGATCCTGGAACTTCCCCTTTTCCTGGGGACCACCCTGTTACAGGAGTAGGGCACATCCTCAATCTATGACCACTTGACTCCATATAGATTAATCCAACTATCATTTGTGGGGAGGGGGGTACCCCCTTTACGTTTAATCCTCAAATGAGGAAACGAAACCTCAAGATTATTTGAATTATTTTCCCTGCTGCTCAAACAGGAAGTGCTGTGTGAGGTCTGGGGTGTGGACAGACTGATCTGAATTCTGTGGTTTAAGCCACTGGACTGTTATGCACTTTCTTTTTTTAAAGATTTTATTTATTCATGCATACAAGAGCTGGGGTACAGGACAGGGGCGAGGGGTGAGAGGATTCACCAGAGATCGCATGGGGAGCAGAACAGGCAGACTGACTGAAACACTGCTGAGGGGAGCAGTAGGCAAGGCAGGAGAGGTCTGCTGCGCCATGTGGGTCCCCTCCTGGCTAGGGATTGAACTCACATTGCAGTGGCTGTAGAAGCTCAACCCGTTGCACCACCAGGGAGGCCCCAAAGTACACTTTCATAGATACAAGCGGGCAGGAAGAGCTGCCTGCCCTGAAAGGGACAGGTTTGCTGAGAGAGGCCTGCAGGTTTGCAGGCATGTGGCCTTGAGCAGAGCTGCCTCCGCTGAGGGAGGTCAGTGAAGAGAAGCCCTGGCATAGTGTTACAGGGCAACCCTAATATAAAATGGGGTTTTTTGACTGGGTCTTTACCCGCACGCTTAGACTTTTATAACAAGTCCCAACTTTAGGTACACCTGATAAAAGTCATTAAAGGGTTTTTATTTTACAAAAGAAGGGGAATAAAATAGAAATAACACCAAGGGAAAGAGAGGGATAGAAATCCGCAAATATACTACCAGATCTTCTGAGCAATGGCGCATTGAGAGCTGGCTCCGAGTCAAGTGAAATGGCTCCAAAGGAAGAGAGAGCCCAAGGCTCGCCTCTGGTTTTATAGCCAGCCTGGCTGCTTAGCTCCACCCTCAGGTCCCAGTGATCCACTCTTCGATAATCATATTATTGGATTTGTGGTTCTGGAACACTGGTGGTCTGGAGTGGGGTTGGAGTCCACAAACCCATCTGTGTAATCCATTCAGGACGACATTTCCCCTAACAATAGTACAGGTCATGGGCAGGCAGGGAGGTTGCTGCTCTACAGAGGAGGAGAGTTGGTGAGAAGCACCTATATAGGCACAGGTTTTGTTTTGTGTGTTTTTTTTCATCTTTTTTAAAAAAAGATTTTATTTTTTATGCAAATAGGAACTGGGGTACAGGCCAGAGGTGTGGGGGTAAGAGGATTCACCAGAGACAGATGGGGAGAAGAACAGGCAGATCTACTAAAATACACTGCTAAGGGGGCAGTGGGTAAGACAGAAGAGATCTGCTGTACCATATGTGTCCCCCCGTTGGCCAGGGATCAAACTTCACTGCAGTGGCTCAACCCCTTGTGCCAGCAGGGAGGCCCAACATTAGGTTTTTATCATCTTTTGGTAAGGAGTGGCTCTTCTCTGTGGTTGAGCGGTTTGTTCCTTAATTGTCATATCTTCACCTTCTTGTCTATGCTCCTGGCACTCCCTATAGCAGTCTGATCCCTGTCTGGGCATTTCTGGGCATTAACCCCTAAGGGTCTTAGTTTCTATAACTGGGTTTAATCCCTTTTACCCCTACCTCCTTATGCGGTACAGTTTCTTGACTTTGTGAGAGTCGGACACTAAATGGGGTGAGGGAACAGACAGCTCCCAAAGCTCAGAGTCTGAGGTCAGAGGACTGAGGTGCAGGGATGGCTGACCAGCTCTGTGGCAGGGTATTCACGAGTCTCCCCAAGTTCCCAGGGCTATTCCACTCTCTGCCTACAACCACCCTGAGCTTCTGCCCTGCGACATCTCTCAGGTGCTCTGGGAAAAGTCATATAATGAGGTTGGAAGGACCAGAACCAAGACTTTTAAAACATAGGTCTGCAGTTTATTTGGAGCTGCTATTACAGTAAACTTTAACCAAAGTCATTAGCATCAGAATCTGACCTGAAAATATGTGAAGTCACTATAGTTTTTTTTAAAAAAGATTTATTTATTTATGCATACAAGCACTGGGGTACAGGCCAGAGGCAGGGTGGGGGGTGGTGGTGGTGGTGAGATGATTCACCACAGACAGAGCAGGGAACAGAACAGGCAGATCAACAGAAATATACTACTGAGGGGAGCAGTGGGCACAGCAGGAGAGGTCTGCCACACCATGTGGGTCCTCTCCCTGGCCAGCAGCAGGGATCGAACTTGTGCTGCAGTGGCTGCGGTTTGCTTCATAGTGCGTTGCTTAATCCACCGTGCCACCAGGGAGGCCCGTCATTATAATTTTTAACTTATCTCACCAGTATAAAAATTTCAACCCTTGGGTCCCTGGTGGCACAAGAGGTTGTCTCAGCATTATGAAGGTACCAGCAGCCACTGCAGCTTGAGTTCAAGGCCAGGGAGCCAACCCACGTGGCACAGCCGACCTCTCCTGCCTGGCCTGCTGCTCCCCTCAGCAGTGTATTTCAGTAGATCTGCCAACTCTATTTCTGGTGAATCCTCTCACACCAATCCCCCCTGCTCCTGTTAGGGGGAAAAGTAGTCTTAAATAAATTATGGATGTGTAAACTCCAAACCATCAGTGTTCCAGAACCACAAATCCGATAAAATAATTATCGAAGAGTGGATCACTGGGACCTGAGGGTAAAGTTAAGCAGCCAAGCTAGCTGTAAAAACCAGAGGTGAGCCTGGGGCTCGCTCTCTTACTAAGGAGCCAAACCCCTTCCTTTGAGAAACATCTCTCTTCCTTCGGAGCCATCTCATTGAACTCGGAGCCAGCTCTCAACGCACCATTGCTTAAATCTGGTAAAACATTTGTAAACTTGTATCCCTCTCTTTTCCCCTTAGTATTATTACTATTTTATTCCCCTTCTTTCATAAAATAAAACCTGTTAATAACTTTTGCCACGTGTACCTAAAGTTGGGACTTTTTAAAAGTCTTCCAAGCTAGCCGGTGAAAAACCCAGTAAAAAAAACCCATATTAGGGTTGCCCTGTAACACTCCCACACCTCTGGCCTATACTCACCTCTTGTGTGCATAAGTAAATAAATAAACAAACAAATAAATAAATAAACCTTTAAATTGGGGGGCCTGCCTGATGGCACAGTAGATTAAGTGACACATTGTGAAGTGGACCTCAGCCACTGCAGCATGAGTTCGATCCCTGCTGCTGGCCAGGGAGGGGGCCCACATGGCGCAGCAGACCTCTCCTGCCTCGCCCACTGCTGCCCTCAGCAGTGTGTTTCAGTCCATCTGTCTGTTCTGCTCCCCACTCTGTCTCTGGTGAATCCTCTCACCTCCTGCGACTCTGGCCTGTACCCCAGCTCTTGTATGCATAAATAAAGACATCTTTAAAAAAAAAAAAAAAGTTTACCAACACGTTAAAAAAAAAAGAAGTGGTCGTGGACCATTGTTACAGGGCAGGGAGAAGGGCACCTCAGAACCCCCAAACCTACCCACTCTAAATGGGTTCGGCCATCCACCACATCAAGACAAACATACATGACCTTTAATGGAAAGGAACTTTAATACAGTTAAGGACACAATATAGAAAAGACAAAGAATATAGTTACTAAGTCAAGCATCCAGTTCAGCCAGACAGGATTGGTCCAAAACAAGGCCCAAAAGCCTGCCACAAGTCTAAAGTAACTTTTGGTGGAGACCCATAGAAAAGGTTCAGAAAGAGTCAGACAAATCCGGGAGGAAAAAGCAAAGTCAAAATCAAGATGAAAGCTGCCATTGCTAACCTCCCCATGGGTCTCTCACCGGCATCTGTTCCAACCAGTCCAAGACCAAAAAGCAAGTACAGTTTCTTCACATGTCCCTCTGCTCCATATGCTTCCTCCAGGTCTCTCAATGCTCTCCATGCTGCTTCCTTCTTTTTCCTTCCTTCCTTCCTCCTCTAGCTTTTTTTTTTTTTTTTTTTTTACTGTTTTAAAGCAACTATATTTATTTATGTATTTATTTGTAAAATTTATTTATGTATATATTTGACATCAATTGTAGGCCCCTTGGAATTCCCACCATCATTTCACCCGTGCACCTCAGTCCCTTGTGCTCTTTCTGCCCTCATCCCCAGTCCTTCTCCCCCCACAAAGTACACAAAGTACCTCTGATTTGTCTTTGTCTTCTCTAACTTCTTCTTATCCCTTCTCAGCTCTCCCCTCCCTAGGGGGGGCAGGGATCTTAGAACTTCCCCTTTTCCTGGGGACCACCCTGTTACACTAGGATAATCTGACTATTTCAGCATTTTACCCAAATGCCAATGCTTAGTTGCATCACTTGATCCTTCCTTGGCTCACGTGGAGAAGTCCGTGAGGACTGTTGGGGCTGGAGGCTAGGGCCTGGTCTGCTCGGGCTTCATCCAGGCTCCGCCTACCTGGGGCTGTTCGCACACCTGGCGGCCCCACCTCCACATTCCTAGGCGCCTCGGACTCCAGCTCTACCTCCAGGGACTGACATGGCCCGGCTGCTGAGAACAGGACTGCCGTTTCTGCTGGTGTGGGTGGCAGTCGTATGGGCTAGTCATGTAAGAACGAACCTTCTCAACGTCTGCATGGACGCCAAACACCACAAGGAAAAGCCAGGCCCTGAGGACAAGCTGCATGAGCAGGTGGGCAGAAGGGTGCTGGGGGTTGGGCTGGAAGCTGAATCAAGATGAGGAAAACAGGCGATGGAAGCCTCATCTCCCTCCGCAGGGAAGACCGTCTCAGGGGACCTTCAGCCTGCTCCTATAAGGGTGACCGTTTAACAGTGTTTGCCAAGTGTTGTCGGTACAATGCCAACAGCTCACTCCTGGTTGTTGGGTTTCCTTCTTAAGCACATCAGGAAGTAGGCCCAGCGGGGACTCCGGGAAATGAAAAGGGAGCCTCCATTTCGGTGGCTGATTTTGAGGATCTGAGAGGAGAGAGTGCCCTCTGCACATCAGGATCCTCTTCTGCCAGCCTCACACAGCTCACGCAAGCAGAGCTCTCACAATGATGAGGCTGGATGCCAGGCATCTCGATTCATGCATCCAGCGACCATTCCCCTGGGCTTCTCCGCCTATTAGACCTGTGGTCTCCTAATGATTTTGCCAACCCTTTCAACATGTTGAGCCTCTCTCTCAAAAAAAAAAAAAAAAAAAAGAATCAGTAGGTGCCATTCAGTAGGTAAAGAAAAATAAAAGGAAAGTCACTTGTAATTGCATTATAATAGGTAAATGTCCATTTGAACCTCATTAGCATATAAAAGTACTCACATTACTATATTGTTCTGATACTAACTTCCAGGCTGTGTTTTTTCATTCATTCCATGTATGGACCAAGTCTCTATATTACTTATTTCTTTACTTAACATGTTTACTCACCTCTAAGTCTTCACTACCTTCTCAATGAGGCTTAATTTCACCATTCTATAAACTGTAATTTCCCCTCCCTCTCCTGATTTAATTTTTTCAGAAGCCAGGATCCCATGAAAAATGTTCATGATTGTGTCCCCAGTTCCTAGAAAGGTGCCTGTGTTCTAGAAAGTGGGAACTCAATACAGACTTGAATGAATGAGTTTTGTGATGATTGAATGAGTTTTGTACTTCTGACCATCGGGGCTCCCCAGCCTCAGATAACCTCCTCCCTCAACAGCCAGTGTTTCCCTGAGACTCAGACTGCATCAGGGGATGAAGGATGAAAGGGGAGTAGCTGTCTGTGAAAATATTCTGGCACTGTTGGGCACGGAAGTTAGTCTTGTGTCTTCCCTGTCCAGTGCAGTCCCTGGAAGGATAATGCCTGCTGCTCTGTCAACACCAGCCAAGAAGCCCATAAAGATATTTCCTACCTGTACAAATTCAACTGGGACCACTGTGGCAAGATGGCACCTGAGTGCAAAAAGCACTTCATCCAGGACACCTGTCTGTATGAGTGCTCCCCCAACCTGGGGCCCTGGATCCATAAGGTACCAGTGTTCTTCCCCACATCCCTATTCTTTTGTCTTTGGGGTTTTTTTAAGATTTATTTTATTTATTTATGCATACAAGAGCTGGGGTGCAGGCCAGAGGTGCAGGAGGGGTGGGGTATGTGAGAGGATTCACCAGAGACAGAGTGGGGAGCAGAATAAGCTGATTAACTGAAATACACTGCTGAGGGGAGCAGCGGGTGAGACAGGAGAGGTCTGCTGTGCCATGTGGGTCAGCTCCCTGGCTGGGGATAGAACTCCTGCTGCAGTGGCGAATGATTGCTTTATAGTGCCTACACTGAGCCTTTGGAGCCACCAGGAGGAAGACTTCCCTATTCTTAGAGAGGAGCTGAGCTTTCCTGTTTCTCCAGCTCTGGATCGATCCAGGGGTGGGCTGCTGAGAATCTTGAGCCTGAGCCCTTTTCCTCTGCCCACATCTCCCAGGTGGACCAGAGCTGGCGCCAAGAGCGGATCCTGAACGTGCCCTTATGCAAAGAGGACTGTCAGAACTGGTGGAAAGATTGCCGCACCTCCTACACCTGCAAGAGCAACTGGCACAAGGGCTGGAACTGGTCCTCGGGTGAGGACCTGCGTGGCACACGCAGAAAGGGATTTAGAGGTGGAAGTGGGGGCTGTGGAATGGGTATATGGAGATTTGGGATTGTGGGGTTGGTGGAACCAGAGAAAGTTCTCGCTCCAGTGGGTAAAGGTCTTCCATTCTCCCTACAGGGTATAACCAGTGCCCAAAGGAAGCTACCTGCCATCCTTTTGAGTTCTTCTTCCCTACACCTGCTGCTCTGTGCAGTAACGTCTGGAGTGATTCCTACATAATCAGCAAGTACAGCCGAGGGAGTGGCCGCTGCATCCAGATGTGGTTTGACCCAGCTTACGGCAACCCCAATGAGAAGGTGGCCAGGTTCTACGCTGAGGCCATGAGTGGAACTGGGCTCCCCAGGGCCTGGTCTTTTCCGCTCAGCCTGGTCCTGGTATTACTCTGTCTTCTCTGCTGAGCATCTTTTACCTGCTGATCCCCAGACATCCCTGCCCTGCTCAGCTTCCAGCTCCATATTAAGTCCAGCTCAACATTCAGTCCCGCTCCATGGTGAAAATGCTGACCACTTTAATAAACCAGTTGCCCCACATGTGTCATGTGAATTCCTGGATGTGAGTGGAACGTGACTGCTTCCCAGTTCCCACCGAATGAGAACATTAGAATGGGTCCCTTCACAACTCTGATACTTGTTAGGAGTTTTCCAAATATTTAACTATTCTTCTGCCCTTGGACATATTCATAGTTCTCAGTATCATTTTTCACTATGGCTCTAATCTAAAGTCAGCCTCAGCATTTTCCACTTGAATTGGAGCCAAGCTTCCGAGAGTAGACTCTTCTGTCCTGTGGTCAGCTCTCCAGTAGAAGAGAAGGGACCAGGCATGCGCAGCACACTCCAGATGGAGGGCTAGGAGGGGGGACAGAGCTTTCCCTGCCCTACTAACAGTTAATGCCCATCAGGCTCTGTTCTAAATGCTTTGCACTTAGTTATTCGCATAACTTTACATATGTGGAAACAGGCACATAAATTAAGGAATATGGCCGAAGACATTTCCTGCTTAAGAGCTGAGACTTCCTGGGCCTCCCCTGGTGGCGCAGTGGGTTAAGCAACGCACTACGAAGCGGATCGCAGCCACTGCGGCACGAGTTCGATCCCTGCTGCCGGCCAGGGGGGGGACCCACATGGTGCCAGGGGGGGGACCCACATGGTGCAGCAGACCTCTCCTGCTGTGCCCGCTGCTCCCCTCAGCAGTGTGCTTCTGTTGATCTGCCTGTTCTGCTCCCTGCTCTCTGTGGTGGGTCCTCTCACCCCCCCACACCTCTGGCCTGTGCCCCAGTGCTTGTATGCATAAATAAATAAATCTTTAAAAAAAAAAAAAAAGAGCTGAGACTTCCACCCCAGGCAATTGGGTTCTTGAGGACAAGCTTTCCCCCTTGTGGAGTGAGTAAACATGTGTATCTTGAAGGGACAATGAACCATATGCCTAGGTCTGAGCTCATGCTAGAACCCGAACCCAGACTCCTAGAGTTGGTCCCAAATCAATGACTTGGCAGATATTTAGGCAGGTTCTCACATGAAGTATAGTTCGTACTGGTTCTAATAAATTAGGTTATGTTATAGTAACATCCCTAATATTAATATCTCAGTGGCTTGACATAACATCTATTTCTTGCTCAAACTACAGTGCTTAATGTGGGTTGTCAGGAGGATTCTGCTGCTGGTCAGTCAGGGACCCTAGTTGATAGAGGGTCCTCTTTATCATACACAAGGAGACTTGTCTTTCAGGAGACAATAGGGAACTTGTACTAGCTCTTACAACTTCTATCCATCACTAATTTTGCTGGCCACATCAAGTTGACCATGATTAATTTCAAAGAGGGCAGGAAAATACTAATCCTAATTTGCCTGGAATGTTTGTCAAAGACTAGTGATTACCAAAAATAACTTTGGTTTTGGTTAATTTAAATTTCTGACATGGTCATGTTACAAATTTAATTTTTCACTTAGATCTCAGTAAAAAGGAAGAGGAGTAAGGGCCTCCCTGGTGACACAAGGGGTTGAGCGCCACACTATGAGGCTTCCGCAGCCGCTGCAGCACCAGGTAGATCCGTGGCAAGGGAGGGGACCCACTTGGAGCAGGCGAGCTCTCCTGCCTTGCCTGCTGCTCCCCTCGGTAGTGTATTTCAATAGATCGGCATGTTCTGTTCTCCACTGTCTCTGGTGAATCCTCTCGCCCTCTGCACCTCTGGCCTGTACCCCAGTTCTTGTATGCATAAATACATCTTTAAAAAAAAAAAAGGAAGAGATACCTCTTTGAACCTATGCAAACAACTAGAATATGAAATGTGAAGCAATTCACCACCATCCTAGGTAGTTTTGCAAACAAGGTCAATCAATGTATCATATTCTCTACAGAACCAGTGACACTATTTACAAATATGATTTGTTTACAGATGTATTAATATTAGTGAAATTTAAGGTTAATACTATCTCAATGCAACATACTCTATCTAAGGACTTGTGCTATTTTCTGAACAATATATAAAAATAATAGTCTGAATTCAACTTTCTATAATTGTCATCCTCAAGTTCTGAGTCTTGCAGGATGTGTTAATAACTTTCCATATTAAGATTTCTTAGAGCAGTAGCACGGACATAAAGATAGACATGTAGATTAATCGAACTGAGAACTGAGAGTCCAGAAATAAGTCCTTGTATTTATAGATAGTTGATTTTTTAAAAAGATTTACTTATTTATTTATGCAGAGAAGAACTGGGGTGCAGGCCAGAGGTGTGGTGGGTGAGAGGATTCACCAGAGACAGAGTGGGGAACAGAACAAGCAGATCTACTGAAATACACTGCAGAGGGGAGCAGTGAGTGAGACAGGAGAGGTCTGCTGTGCCATGTGGGATACCCCCCTGACCAAGGATCCAACTCAGGCTGCAGCACTGGTAGCACTGAGACAACCCCGAGGCTACAGGTGAGGCATCTGCTCAGCTAAGGCAACTCACTGGGGGAAGAATAATCTTTCAACAAATGTGCCAGGACTATTGGTTACCCACTTAGGCCTTCAACTTTAAGGCCAAATTCAAAACTAACTCAAAATAGATCAAACACTTAAATGTAATAGCTAAAACATTGAAAATTTTAAGAGAAACTGGAATACCTCTCAGGTCCTATTTTTTTTTTTTTTGTTCTTTTTGAAAATCTTTTTTTATTGATATAAGAACTGGGGTACAGACCAGAAGTGCGAGGGTCCACGAGACAGAGTGGGGAGCAGAACAGGCAGAGATATACACTGAACAGAACAGACTGAAATACACTGCTGAGGGTAGCAGCGGGCAAGGCAGGAGAGGTCTGCCACACCATGTGGGTCACCTCTATGGCGGCGGCAGGGATCGAACTCGTGCTGCAGTGACTGCGGTTTGCTTCACAGTGCGTTGCTTAACCCACTGCGCCACCAGGGGAGGGCCCTCTCAGGTCCTATTTAGGCAAAGATTTTAGGTTAAAGTTTCCACACTTTGCTTATTTCTCTTTTGGATCAAAATCACAGTCCATCATTAAAAAAATTATAAATTGGACACCATCAAAATTCAGAGCATTTTGCACTACAAAAGACACCATTAAGAAAGTCAAGATAGGGCCTCCCTGGTGGCACAGTGGGTTAAGCAATGTACTATGAAGCAAACCGCGGCCACTGCAGCATGAGTTTGATCCCTGCTACCGGCCGGGGAGGGGACCCACAATGTGTGGCAGACCTCTCCTGCCTCACCCGCTGCTCCCCTCAGCAGTGTATTTCAGTTAATCTGCCTGTTCTGCTCCCCCACTCTGTCTCTGGTGGATCTTCTCACCCTCCACACCTCTGGCCTGTACCCCAATTCTTGTATGTATAAGTAAATAAATCTTTAAAAGAAAATCAAGATAGCTGGGAATGCAAATTAATCCAACCACTATGGAAAGCCATATGGAGGTTCCTCAGTCTACTAAAAATGGAGCTACCATATGACCCAGGAATTCCACTCCAAGGACACAAAAACATCTATCCAAAAGAATACCTGTACCCCTATGTTTATTGCAGCACTATTATAATTGATAAGACCTGGAAACAACCCAAATGTCCCAAAATAGATGACTGGATCAAGAAGATGTGGTACATATACACAATGGAATACTATTAAGCAATCAAAAAAGATAAACTAGTCATTTCTAGAAACATGGATGGAGCTAGAGGGGATTATGCTCAGTGAATTAAGTCAGAAGGTCAAGAGAAAAATATCGGATGGTTTCACTTTTAGGAGGACTATAAAGGGAAAAAAAAGGGCTCAAGGAAAGTAACAATAACAATAAAAAAATCACAACACAACAAGAACAAAAAGACAAAGAAATCAGAGGCACTTTTTTGTGGGGGGCAATGTGGAGAGGGACTGGGATGAAGGCAGAAAGAGCATAAAGAACTGAGGTGATGGTGCACTGGTGAAATGGTGGTGGGAATTCCGTGGCGACTACAACTGATATCAAATATATAAAAATTAATTAATATATTTTTATAAAAGAAAATCAAGATAGGGTTCTCCCTGGTAACTCAGGGGTTAAAGTCTCAGTGATATCAATCTATTGCCAGCCACTATAGCATGAGTTCAATTAGGGCCAGGCCAAGGAACTAACATGCACTTCTAAGTATCTCTTCAAGAGAAATGCAAATATATATCCACACAAAAATTTGCATGTGCACGTTTATAGCAACAGTATTCATAATAATCTCAAACTAGATATAACGCAAAGGTTCATCAACTGGAGAATGGACTGACAACACGTATTTATTCACATGCATGATGAAATACTATTCACCCATAAAAATAAACTACTGAGAAATACTATGTCATGGGTAGACCTTAAAAACCTCATGCTAAGTGGAACATTATGCTAAGTACAAGCTCATTTGTATTAAAAGTCCAGAAAAGGAATATTTACAGAGATAGGAAGTAAACTAGCGGTTGCCTAGGGCTAGATTTGGGAACAGAGATTAACTATAAATGGGCATAAAGGGAGATGAAAACATTCCGAAACTCATTTATAGTGAGGCTGAACCACTCAGCAAAATCATAAGCAAAAACAAATATATTTTATAATATATAAGACGAATGAATGAATGCCTATAAGAAACATTCTTTGCAATGGTAGCATACAGGAAATTTTAAATGATTCTGAATTTCTATGGGGTATGCTCATAAGGACAGATGTTCTAAAATATTTAGCATCTGACTCTATAAAATTCTATCATCTAAGACAAACTGTATTCCATCACAGACTCTGAGAAAATGGTTGAACTAACAGGGCAACCAAAGAAGGGATCTATTGTTGGTATCCATATAGACAATGCCAGTAGAGATGTTTCAAAGACTGGCCCATTGACCAAGCATTTTTTTAGATAGTGCTTAGTCCAGTTGGCACAAGTATGGTCTGCTAAATTGAGGGTTAGAAACCAGAGCCAGAGGAAAGGAAAAGGGCTACATCATATGACAAAAAAAAAAGAACATGAAGCACATTACCAAAAATATCAACACAAACGACAGTCAGCTCATTCATCAATGTCACTAATTCTTTAAAATTATTTCTGTTATCTGTGAGTTAGTATCACTCTTCATAGAATTTGTTTGCTTCCAGACTGGCATTTTTCTGGAAATCTCAAATCCCAAGTTTCTGATAGGTTGAAGCATCCAAGTGTTAATTTCTGATGGTGAGATCAGACCCATAAATCTATTTTCCTGTTAGTCAATTATGACAATATCTTTAGGAAAATAAAAGGGGGGGATATTCACAGGAACTAATAGCTGGTCAATTTATTAATTTCCAATATCAAAATGAAAGAGAAGAATTTTCATTAAGGTCTCATACAACAGAACATGAAACTTTGATGACTTCTGTATTTTATTAGGTCTCTGTTAATGGTCACTTTGAGGCGAGCATGGGGAAGAGCCTGGGGAAGAAGTAGGCAAGGAGTTAGTGTTCTGAGCCAATTTAACTGCCTTATTTTTGTTAATTCCACATGTCCTCTCTATAGACCTGAATCCTGTGGGTGATAAGGTCAATGGAGATGCCTAGGAATCTTGAGGTTCTCATGGTGCACTTTGTAATATGTACACCAAAATTACAACAGTTATTGTTGATACAGGGTCATTTTAAGCTGTGGAATAAAATAATCTTGAAAATATATTTTTTGATAATCATCATGTCAGTCTTTGCACATGAACATGAATGTTTTTTACCTGTCTGGAAAGGTCTACAATCACTGAATATTCATAGCCACAACCCTTACCCTTATATGTTTACCTTGTATACATATATCTAGAAAAGGACGAGACCTGCTCTTTGCTTTAACATCTTTGTCTACATTATGGACATAGTGAGCAGGATAGTTCTTCTAATTCTGATAAGTTAAATATAAAAGCATGAAGCATGTCAATTATACTTAATTATCTTTAGCATTCCTCCTTGCTGTTTTTTGTTTGTTTGTTTTGACTTATGAATGCCATGCAGTGACGGGGCAAACTGTCTGGGAGTGCCAAGATTTTGGTGTAATATATGCCTTGATCATTTTATTATTCTGAATTTAGGGCCCAATATCAAAGAGAGAAACAGAAAAAAGTATAATTAGGAAGCATCATTAATCTTGGCTGTGCTACGAATAAGAAAATTTTATAGTTTTAAGAAATTTTGTCATTAACAATTTTTACTTCTCTGGAAATGAAGAATCCTATTGCTTTATATTATACTATGACCCAAGAGACTGATGTGAAACAGCACAAGCAAAAAAAATAAAAGTTTTTTTGAGAAGTGAAAGTTCATATTCAGGTTAGGTAAGGACCTAAACTCTTATAAGGATGAAAAACAAAGAAGCAAAACCACTCTTTTTTTCACAACTGCAGAAGTTACCAAAATAGTAGCCTAGCAGCCACTAGAGGGGGCAGAGAGGGTGTGCAACTCTCCAAAAATCCCTATCCGTAGAGAATTGTCAGTATTTGAATGGTCTGGAAGCTCCCAATTAAGAGGCTCATTATTTTTTATTTTTTAAAAATATTTTATTAATTTTGCATACAAGAACAGGGGTACAGGCCAGAGATGCGGGGGCGGGGCTTGAGAGGATTCACCAGAGTCAGAGTGGGGTGCAGAACAGGCAGATCGACTGAGACACATTGCTGAGGAGAGCAGTGGGCGAGGCAGGAGAGGTCTGCTGCGCCCTGTGGGTCCCCTCCAGGCCGGGATGCTTCCCAGTGGGGTGCTCAACCCGCTGTGCCACCAGGAAGACCCCAAGAGACCCATTCTTTTTTTTTTTTTTTTTTTTTTTTTTTTTAAAGATTTATTTA
>JAGFMF010011429.1:2588716-2710494 GCA_019455555.1 Galemys pyrenaicus
CCCAGTGATCCGCTCTTCAGTAATGACCTTATGGGATTTGTAGTCCTTGGATTTTGTAGGTCTGGAATGGGGGTCGAAGTCCATAACCTATTTGTATAACCCATTTAGGAGGGTCTTTCCCCCTAACAATACAAGACCAAGCTGAGAAGCAAGTGTGGCTACTTCTTCCCAGGCCTCTCTGCTCCACCTGCCTCCTCCAGGTCTTCTTCCCAATTTCCTTCCCAAGTCCTTTTTCTGTCTCTTCTAGCTTCTCCTGACTTCTCAGTTCCACCCCTCCTTAGATGGGGAAGGGAACCTGGAACCTCCCCTTCTTACAGGGATTACACTGCTACAATTATACATTTATCCAGACACAAAGACTGTACAACACTGAGAGAAGTGGACCATAAATGTGGAACTTTGGTTGATTTGATGTGTTAGTGCAGATTCATCAACTGTAACAGATGCATCACTCTCATTGGGGGTGTGGATTGCGGCAGAAGCTATGCATGTGTAGGGGCAGGGAATGTATAGGAAATCTCTGTACCTTCAGTTAATTGTGCGTGTGAATCTAAAACTGCTCTAAAAAATAAAGTCTGAATTTGAAAATTTTCTAGAATTGCTCAGCATCAGAAGAAAGAATTTGAAAACTTAAAAGTTGAAAATAGAAACTGTCCATTTTTAGGAACAAAAAGAATGAACAATAGAGTCTCGAGGACCTATGGAAATATCATAAAGAAAACCAAAATTTGCATAATGTGAGTTTTAGAAGGAGTAGAAGTATAGTTAAGGCATAAATAGAACTTGGAGAAATAATGACTAAATTCTGTCAAATTTCATAAAAAGACTTTAACCTTTATATCTAAGAAGCTCAAAGAACCTCAAGTAAGAAAAACGCAAAGAAGTTCACACAAACAATCGAAGTCAAACTTTTGAGAAAGAGGGACTCTTGAATGTAGCAATAGAAAATGACTCATCATTTTTGAAGAATCCTCATTAAGAGCCACAGTTTTATTCATAATTGCCAATCTTGGAAACAAGAAGATAACCCAAGGGCATCACCGTATACCTCCTTTCTATAAAGTTTCCTGAGAAACCATGAGGGCGAAAAATCAGGGAAATGACATATTCAAGACTTGAAAAGAACAAAATCGGAGGGCTCACTCTTCCCAGTTTCAAAACACCAAAAGTGACAAGAATCATGATAATGTGGTTGTAGCCTAAGGATAAATATGTAGATCAGTGGAATAGAAGTTAAGAGTCCAGATTTTTGACCAGGATGTTAAGAGAATTCAATGTGGGAAGGAATAGTCTTTTCAAAAATATGATGATGGGGGCCTCCTTGTTGGCGCAGTGGGTTAAGCAATTCACTACGAAGCAAACCGCAGTCAAGGCTGCATGAATTCAATCCCTGCCGCCGGCCAGGGAGGGGACCCACATGGCACAGCAGACCTCTCCTGCCTCGCCAGCTGCTGCCCTAGGCAGTGTGTTTCAGTCAGTCTGCTTGTTCTGCTCCTCTGTCTGGTGAATCCTCTCACCTCCTGTGACTCTGGCCAGTACCCCAGCTCTTGTATGCATAAATAAATAAATCTTTAAAAAAATATATGATGCTGGGACACAATTGAACATTCACATAGAGAAAAATTAATTTGGATCCTTATTTTACATGTACAAAAATTAACTCAAAATGGATCAAAGACTTAAAACGTAATGACATTGTATTATACAATGATTTTTCAGATATGACAGCAAAGTCACAAGCAATGAAAGTGAATAACAGATAAACTGGAATACATCAAAGTTTAAAAACTTCTGCGTATCAACAGACAACAGTGTGAAAGGCAATTTACAGAATGGGAGAAAATAACATATCTGATAAGGGGTTAATTCATAATATATAAAAAACTCCTACAACTCAGTAATTAAAAAATATATATAGGGCCTCCCTGGTGGCACAGGGGGTTAAGGCACAGCACTATGAAGCTGTCCTCAGCCATTCTAGCACAGGTTCGATTCCTGGCCAGCAAGGTGACCCACATGGCCCAACAGATCTCTCCAGTCTTGCCTGCTGCTCCCCTCAGCAGTGTGCTTCAGTCAATCTGCCTATTCCCCACTCTGTCTCTGGTGAATCCATCCCCCCACCCCCATGCCTCTGGCCTGTACCCCAGTTCTTGTATGCATAAATAAATAAATCTTAAAATAAATATAAATATATATATAACCTGACTAAAAAAATGCCATACAACTTGAATATACATTTTTCCAAAGAAATATACAAATGATCAATAAGCATATAAAAAGAAATTCATCATCACTAATCATTAGAAAAATGCAAATCAAAACCATAATCAGATACTCCTTAAACCCCCTAGGATGTCATTTAAAAACAGATAATGGGGGCCTCCCTGGTGGTGCAGTGGGTTAAGCAATGCATTATGAAGTTCGATCCCTGCTGCCAGCAGACCTCTCCTGCTGTGCCCGCTGCTCCCCTCAGCAGTGTACTTCCGTTGATTTGCCTGTTCTGTTTCCTGCTCTGTCTGTGGTGAATCCTCTCACCCCCCCCCCCCCACGCCTCTGGCCTGTACCCCAGTGCTTGTATGCATAAATAAATAAATCTTTAAAAAAATAAATAAAAACAAACAATGAGTATATAGAAATACTGGAATCAAAATACTGGGAAATCAAAATGGTGCTGCTGCTATGGAAAACATTATGACAGTTCCTCAAAAGTTAAAAATGGAATTACTATATGATCCAATTATTCCATTTCTGGATATACAGCCAAAAGAATTGAAAGCAAGCTCCTTCGAAGGGATATGTGTACACCCAAGTTCAGAGCTGGAGTCTTCACAATAAACAACGGGTAGAAGCAGCCAAGGTGTTCACTGGAACATTGATGGATATATAGCATGTGGTATACAATGAAATATCATTCGCTATCAAAAGGAATGAATTTCTGACACATGGGCAAATCTTAAGGGCAGACATTAGGCTAAGTAAAATAAGCCAGTCACAAAAAGGCACATACTATATGATACCACTTACAAGAGATATCTAGGATATTCATAGATACAGAAAGTCAAATGTGATTGCCAGGGATGGCATAGGAGGAAGAAGAAATGGGAGTTGGGGAGTTGTTGCTTATAATGAGACCAGAGTTTTAGTTTTACAGGGTGAAAAAATTCTGGAGATTGGTTGCACCACAATATGAATATACTTAACATTACTGAACTGTGTGCTTAAAAATGGTTAAGAATGTAAATTTTATATAATGTATATTTTACTACTATTTTTTTTAAGATTTGTTTATTTATGCATACAAGAACTGGGATACAGGCCAGAGGTGTGGGGGGCGGTGAGAGGATTCACCAGAGACAGAGTGGGGAGCAGAACAGGCAGACGGACTGAAACACACTGCTGAGAGGAGCAGCCGGCAAGGCAGGAGAGGTCTGCTGCACCATGTGGGTCACCTCCATCACAGGGGCTCGAACTTGTGCTGCAGTGGCTGTGGATGCTTCATTGTGTGATGCTTAACCCCTTGCACCACCAGGGAGGCTTTTATTTTACTACTATTTTTTAAAAGACTATCAACTTGCTTAATTGTTCATTGAATACTAGGTGGTGAGATATCGTCTATCAGATTTGAGATAATTTTTCTCTGGGACCTTGAGGGACAGACCTCAACTCCTACCTGTGTTCACAAGTTCACTCATAAATTAACCTGATAGATGTCATTTATACCTGCTCAGTGTGTCCTTGGCATTTCTTTATAAAATTCTCAACTATTCTCTCAAGCAAAATGAAAGCTCAGCAAGCTTCAGGGATATACCGTATGAGGGATGGCACTTTCAAGAGCCCACGGCCTGACCCTAAAGCCTGGGCTCTTCCCCATCATGCCTTATCCCCCTCCAGCTGGCTTCAAGACCACTTGGGATGCCTCAAAAATTCAGATCTCTAGATTCTCTAGATTTTGACAGATGTTGAATGTGTGGATCCTGGAACAAGTTAACAAAGAGATGAATGGAAACAGGAATGAATAATTTAACTGACTAATGGAGACTTGAGGAGAGTGGGGTCTGGAAGAGAAGGAATAGCAAAAGAAGAGGTGAGTGGAGAAATTAGTCTGTGCTTCTCTGAGTTCTTAGGTTTACCATGAGCTGAGAAGAGTCTAGGGAGCAGTTGTCAGCCTGGAGAGAGGCCACTCCAGACGGCTGTATGTGCTCCCAGCAACCATGGGGCCCCCGGCAAGAGGTTCTAAGGAGGGAAGAGTGACAGGGGTGCTGGGGAGTCTTGGTGGTTTGATACAGAGAGGAGGGGCATATCTTTCATTAGGAAGCTAACTGGTTCCTGAGGGGAAGGTGACCTGAAGGGGAAGAAAATGACTCTAACACAGAGCCAAGGGAGATTCAAGGTTTTTTGGAGGGACCCTTACGGGGGCTTCAAGATGGGGGAGAGGGGCAGGTCTCCATGATCAACTCTTAGGTATTTCAGTGACTGAGTCCGAAGGAACAGATCTGTAGTAAGTGGGGTGAGAGGTAATAATGAACAGAGACGGGGACCACCACTTTTTCCAGGTGCCTCCCACGACTCTTGACTCAAGCGCTGTTCTGGCCGGGTTGGCTCTCCAACATTGGGAACGTTCGTTCGTGTTGTCCCTCAGGGTCTCTGCGTTTGCATTTTGGGGGATAAGGCAGGGATTTGGTGATCAGCCCAGAGAGAACTGAGGAGACCAGAGTTACCACGGGATGGAACAAGGAAATGGCTGTCAGAGAACAGGGAAGGGCAAAGTCTAAAAACTTACGTTCGTTCCATTTCCGCATCATTCGCACAAACACTACACTGTGTGTTTTCTCACTGGATCTACATGCCAGTCTGGAGAACTTTTGGTCACTGCCTTTCTCAGGTTAATGGGGTTTCAAACTGGCCTGGGGATCCAGGTGATCTAGGGTCTAACTGGACACAGGATGAGGGCCCAGCCCTTTTCAGGGGAGCAGGGCAAAGGCATAGGCCTGAATTATTTAATTACTTTTCTTAAAGTCCAGAGAGAAGGTGAAGGTGCAAAGTGTCTCCTCCATCTTAGGAAGATTCCCCCTGGGAAAATCTACGAGCCCTTCATTCCCTTCTAAATGCTCTAGGGTAAGGGAGACCTTCTTGCCAACCTTCTCTACCTCAGCCTTCTCAGGAGCCTCAGGTCCTCAGCACCGAAGGAACAGGATCTGACCCCATGGGGAGTGTGAAAATGGGGAGACTGAGGCAGGAGATGACCGGATTCCCTGTATAGGTTTCTCTCCCCCTGGACCTTGGTCTCTCTAACCACAGCTCTCTCTGCAGGGACAGAAAGACAGGGCCTGGGAATTGACCACCTGGGCTGCTTCTGGCCTGGGGAGCCTTCATGGGCAGTGCCCTGGACAGGATGGACTAGCTCAACATATGCAAGGGTGCCAAGCACCACAAGACAAAGCCAGGCCCCGAGGACAAGCTGCATGAGCAGTGAGGATGGCATGTGGCTCTGGCAGGGGACAGGGCTGGCTCTAACAAGGAAGAGGATGTCAGGGTGGTGAAGGAAGGGCTGAGGGGTCAGACACCGCCACATCCTGAGTTTTTGCCATGGACAAAGATGAAGAAAGGGTGAGGGGAGCTACTGAGGTGATTTTAGGGATGGTTGACCTTTCCAGGAAAGGTCACCACTTCAATAATACCATGCACTAATTGTTTACTGAGCACCTACTAGGTATCATAAGATTTCTGTACACAAGACTGTACTCCTGGTGGTACTCTGAAGAAGGCAGATGTTCTCCTTCACATGACACAATGAGAAATTGAGGTTCAGAGAGCACATGGACACAAAGAGGAAATGGACATGCATGTTCCTGTAGTAGGGGAGGGGTAGGATGAGGGTGGGAAACTCCAGGGCTTTAGATCGTGAGAGATTATGGGGGAGGACGGCTCCTTCTACTTTCACTGTACACCAGTCCCTTAATGTGCCAAAGGTAGAAGAGAAGTTCCCTGATAATAGTGCCATGTGTGATACCGTCACACATTCTGAAAAATGTATGCCAGTCTGTGGCAACCCTATTGGTCTCCATGTATCTTTTTTGGACACATATTGTTCAGATTCTCATTTCTGTTCTGGAATGAAAGTCAATGTTAATAGAACCTATTTGCACAATTAAATAAAAAATACCAATATAACTACCTTTGTAAGAGTAGTTTAAAAAGGCAATGTGAAATAAAACATGTTTCGCTTTTCAGATCTCTAGTATGACTGTTACAAGCATCATGAACTAGCACAGGCTTCCTTTTATTCACAAAATCACTATGAATGAGTCAGCTACTGGTGAAGACTGACAACAGAGTAGTCTCTTAGCAACTTCAGTGCTCTAAGGTATACTAAGCATAATTTGATGGCATAGTTTTCTTTTTTATTTTTTTTAAAGATTTATTTATTTATGCATACAAGAGCTGGGGTACTTGCCAGAGTCACAGGAGGTGAGAGGAGTCACCAGAGACAGAGTGGGGAGCAGAACAGGCAGATGGACTGAAACACACTGCCTAGGGCAGCAGCGGGCGAGGCAGGAGAGGTCTGCTGTGCCATGTGGGTCCCCTCCCTGGCTGGCGGAAGGGATCGAACTGGTGCTGCGGTGGCTGAGGTTTGCTTCATAGTGTGTTGCTTAACCCACTGCGCCACCGGGGAGGCCCGCTGGCATAGTTTTCTAAAATAATAAATAATGCCAGTGAAAAATGCCTACTATAGCCTTCCATTTCCTGGTAACTTCAGTCCTGGAAAATCTGGTCTATGTTAAAAACTTGCTAAAATATGGTGTGTCTATACGTAAGATGGAGTAGGATTCAGATTGAGGAAATCATAAAGCGGTCTTTACTTATTTCAGCAAATATTTTTGTGGACCTGCTACATGTCTGGCACTGGCCTAGCCACTGGGGACACAGACCTGAATACTTGTCAAGAATAAAGTCATTCAACATAATATTACTGCATAGCACTCCCTTTCCTCCTTTGCTCAAAATGTCACCTTCCAATGAGCCTTTCACAACAGCCCTATTTAAAATGTCAACAATCGCCCCATACCTCACATTGCCATTCCCTGCTGCAATTTTCTTCATTTAACTGGTCAGATCCTGACATATCATTTTTTCCTCTTTCAATTTCTTACTGTCTCCCATGTCCAGAATGTAAGTCCCATGAACACGTTTCTTTCCTCTTGGTTCTCTGATGTATTTCCAGCATATAGAACAGCATAATAGATATTTAATAATCATTCCTTAATAAATCAAAACCTTTTTATAAAGTGTTATAAATGATAGTCATTGTTTACCCTCTCCCCCACCCAGAGGTTTTCTCCCAGGCACCCACACTCCTGATACACTGTTGTGATTGAGTCTCTCCCCACACAGGAGGGCCTGCAAGTCAAGCGCAAGAGGAGCCCTCACAGTGGGCATTCCCAGGACAACCTTTCTGGGTAGGAGGGTCAACCAAATGGGGAGAAGCTGGAGGTGGTGGACAGCTGGGGGAGCGGGGTGCAGAGAGTCCTGTGCCTTTCCTGCTCAGTGCAGTCCCTGGAAGAAGAGCACCTGCTGCTCTGTCAACACCAGCCAGGATTGCACAAGGATGCCTTCCTCCTGTATAGCTTTAACCGGGACTCTGTGGCCTGATGGAGCCCTTCTGCAAGCACCACTGCAATCGGGACACCTGTCTCTGAGTCCTCACCCAAACTGGGGCCCTGGATCCAGCAGGTATGGGGTTCCCCAGTTCCCCTCACCCCACCCCAGCAAACTATCCTTCAGATCAGTCTTTGTGGCTGCCAATATCCCCTACTGAGAACCCTCCACCTCTGCCCAGGTGAACCAGAGTTGGCAGAAAGAACGTTTCCTGATGTGCCCTTTTGCAAGGAGGACTGTCAGTGCTGTGGGCAGATTGCTGCAACTCCCACACCTGCAAGATTAACTGGCACAAGAGCTGGGGCTGGTTCTCAGGTGAGGGTTAGTGGGTGGGAAGATGAAGGCAGGCTTTGCAGAAGGAGGGTTTGAGGACTGGGGTTGGGTGAGGATTTCTGGGAGTGACCACAAATGAGTTTTGAGCACAGACACTGAATGTCTGTGTCTACCCTCTCTCCCTCTGTGGGATTTGACAAGTGTCCAGTTGGGCCACTTGTGACTTGTGTCCGTACTTCCTTCCCCATCATGCCCCTGTGTGAGGGCCTCTGGGGCCACTCCGATAGCTAAGGGAGGGGCCACTGCCTCCAAATGTGGTTCAACCTGACTCAGAGCAACCCCAAGCAGGAGGGGTGAGGTTCTATGCCATAGTTGTGAATTCTGTGGTTCTGCCTCATGGATTAAGACTCTCCTCAGTCTGGCTGCAATTCTAGCACCTTGGCTCAGTCCAGACCTCCCTAGACCACCCCTTTGCCTGTCCTCAGCTTGGGCTCTGCTCAGCTCCCACAAATGAGGGAGCACATCACTATCTGTTGTCAGCTGCCCATCAGTTCCTGCTCTGTGGTGGAGGCTGGGGTATCTCAGATAGTCTAATAAATAGACTGACACATTTGTGTTTGATGAATTGTTTGTGGGTTTAAAAAAATTTTTTTTGTTTTTATTATTTTGGCAGAGAATGGAACGTGGAATGGGACTGAGAATGGAATGGGAGTGTGAAGTCTCTACATACCATGTGAAAGTGAAGCAGTTGCTCGAATTCTCCAAACCTTCTTCCCTCAGGGTTGTGAAATATCAAGAAGTTATTGCCTAGACAGCATGTGCGCCCAGTGTGTCTTCAGGAATCCGGATACTCTTGTAGCCCCACAAGAGAGCCAAGTGCAGGAATTATTTATATTGGTTCCAAATATCCTCCCTCCTACTTCCTCCTCTCTCCCCTCCTTGACCCCCCTCGCCTCCAATTCTTGTCTACCTTTCTCTGTGCTTAGTTCTGCAATGGGACGCTGGGAGAATTCAGTGAGAGTTCTGAAAAAAAATTATAGATGGAAAGGACACAGCTAGGGCTTGAGACCTCCGAGGAGGAAGAAAACAGAGAGGGGAGGACAGTCCAGGTTTCTGCAAAGGACTTACATACAGGAGCTTTGAACTGGGTCTGCCCTGCCGTGCGCTGGGGGCGTGGCTATACAGGGGTTGGTACCGCTTAGGGGATTCCCTGGGCAGGAGCGAGGCCTCTGCAGTGGCACCTTTGCTCTCTCCCAGGATTGGTCGACGTGCCTGTCTGAGAGGGTTGTTCTCTCTTGGCACAGCCCCCCCGGAACTGGGCCCGAGTTGATCTCCGGGTTTTCTGCTTCCCGTCTCCCGCTGGGCAGACCTTTGTCTCCACTTTCCAATTGCAGTTATCCTCAGAAAGGCGTAGGTCTGAGCATACCAGTCAGGCTTGTGATCAAGCTAAGACTGGAATCAAGATATAAGTGTAACCGGATCCCTGCGGCGCCGAGGCCGCCGTGCCCCGGGCGGGGAAACTCCCCTCGCTGCAGCCCCTGGATGCCGCAGGAGCCCAGGGATCTCCGGTGCCCAAATCCGGCTAGCGCCTGGGGAAGCGGGACGCCTGCAGGCGGTGGGTTGAGGCTGCGCGCCCCAGCCCCAACAGAGCCCGCAGGCCCCGCGGCCTCTGGCGCCGCGGGGATCCGGTTACAGGGCTCCGGGTCCTGGTCTCTCCCCGCCGTGTACTCAAGTCCCCATTTAAGCCAGATTCACTTCCCTCCTACCAAGAGGTGACTGACGGGGGAAGCCGGGCACAGACTGCATGAGTTATTGGGTTCCTGGAAGGGTCTGGAGACATTGTTGGGTGTGGGGCGGGTTTCTTAGTCATATTTCTATAGTCTGCAAGGCCACAACCCCTCCCCCAGCTCTCTCCACCCTCCCGCCGACCTCCAGGCTTTATTCCAGCAGGGTTAACCACGGCATATTTGAAGTTGAAGAAGCAGCTCGTGGGACCGACCCTGGCTCGGTCAACAGGTTCGAGTCGCAAAATGAAAGTTCTCGCCCAGGTTAAAGGGGCTCCCACCCGCGGCCGAGGGTTGGCGGCAGCGGGAGCCGGGGAGGAGGCCTGCGCCTTTAAGGAGCCGGGGCCGCAGGGGCGGGCAGGAAGCGGGCTCCCGGGAGACGCCGCCACCGGCTAGGTCTTTTTGGGGGAAGGGGCGGGGCGGACCCTCGGGTGGTTCCCCGCCCCCCTCGCGGGCGGCCGCGTCCCTCTCCCGTCCTCGGTTAGGGGAGGAGGCCCTGGGGTGCTCGGCGTCCTCGGTCTCGGAGCTCGGCTCCGGGTCCCGCCCACAGACAAGTTTGTTGACTTGGAGCGCAGAGCTGGGGCGGGGGCGGGTGCTAATAATACCCGTTCGCTCCGCCGCCGCGCTTTACAGTTTACACAGCTGTCACTTCGTTACTCCTTAATTAATAGTAAAAATAGCCGCCGTCCCGAGCGCCTGCTGGGTGCCGGGCCCCGCGCCGAGAGCTTTACGAGCGCAGTCCCATTGAGTCGGCCTCGTAACATCAGCCCCATTTCACAGAGCGGGAAGGCGAGGCTCGGGGAGCCGCCTTGACTTACGCGAGGTCACTCCGCGGGTCAGCCGCGGCGCGGTCCGGGTTGGGGGGTCGGGTGAGGCAGGGCGCGGGTGCCACCCCCCTCTCCGCTGAGCGCTGCGGGGGCGGAGCGGCGGGCGGGGCGGAAGGCGAGGGGGTGCGGCGGCAGAGGATGGCCATCTTAAGTGGCCGCCGAGAGTCCAGGGCCGCTTCCCCAGGGGAGGGGGCATCGGAGCGGCGCCGGAGGTGGGGGTCTGCGGGTGCCTCCGCAGCTCTAGGGAAAGGTTCGGACCCCTGGGGGTTGAGGGAACTTTCTTCTAAATGGGCAAGGGGAAGCCTCGTCTCGTACAGCTGAACCCAAGGCCCAGGCCTGCGGGTGTAGGGGATGGTGCCAGGGAACTTGGCCGATTCTGAGGGGGGTGCGGGGGGAAGGGCTGTGACCAGACTTAGAGGGGCTCCAGGGAATGTGCGCAGGGATCCCAGACTCCGGATTGAGGGTGCGTGGGGAATCATCTCAATGGAGGGAATCTCTCCAGGGGATTTGTCGGGGAACGGACCAGCGGAAATTTGGGGGTTCAGATGTGGGAAGGAACTGGACTTCACGGCAACCGGGGATTCGGGCCGCTTGGATGGTAGAGGGGTTCAGGAGGAGTTTCGTCATGGATCTTTCGCGGGTTTTGGGAACTTAATCCTGCAAGACCGTAGGAGGGCCGAAAGGAAAAGATTTGGGGTGAAATCGGGCGCTTATGGGAGTTGCGGGTGGGTCATAGTATTGCAAGTTTTGAAGGAGCCAAATTCTCCGGGGAGGGGGGCAGGATGAAGGCGGGGAGACTGGTTTTCGATTAGGGGGTTGTTGGGGGCTGGATCTCCTTGGGCTGGTGATGGCGGTGCAGGACTATTTTGAGGTTTGGGAGGCCGACTACCCCTGAGTTTTGGAGGGGTCCCGAGTCCTGCGCGAATGCGGGGGACACCCATCCGGCGGAGAAGAGGTTGGGAGCAGGGGCGGTCCGGGCCTTGGGCAGAGGGGAGGGGGAGGGGCGGCCGCCGGCTTCAGCGCTCTGCTCCTGCCCCTCCCCCGCCGTCTCTGAACAAACTTTTCTTTCTCTTCAAGTTGAGGCCGGCGCTGCTGGCGGCGGCGGCTGCGCGGCGAACGAGGCGGCCTGCGCTGCGGAGCGCTGAGCCGCGAATCCGGGTTCGGTTCCGGCCGCCGATCCTCAGACCCGGGACCCGGCCCCAGCTTCAGCTCCGAGCGTCCCGGGGCAGATGGCGCGGGGCGGCGGGCTCGGGCGGCGCTGAGCCCGGCGCGGGCCATGGCCTCGGCGTGCGGGGCGACGGGTCCCGGAGCCGCTGGACCGGGGACCGCGCTGGGCAGCCCAGCCCCCGCCTGGTACCACCGAGATCTGAGCCGCGCTGCAGCGGAGGAGCTGCTGGCCCGCGCGGGCCGCGATGGCAGCTTCCTGGTGCGAGACAGCGAGAGCGTGGCGGGAGCCTTTGCGCTCTGCGTCCTGTGAGTAGGACTGGGGTTTTTGGCGGGTGGGGGCGCCGTGCGGGTTCCCTGAGAGTGTGGGGAGGGACCTGGACTGCGGGACGCCAGCGCCCCCCACCGTGGGGGCCTTGGCTTTTTGCCCGGGCTGAGAAAGGATGCTGGGGGTACTTCCTTTCTGTTGTATCTAGGGGCCCTTTCTGGGGCGATGAGAGCAGAATTTGTGGGGTCCTGCTGCCTGAGTTGACTGTGAGGGAGAAAAGTGCTGGGAGATTTCTCTCAGGCATCCTCCAGGCAGAAGGGGCAAAAGGGGTGATGATGTGTGTTCCATGCTTTGTGCACTTCTGTTTATATAGGGATTAGGTATCTGAGTGGTAGGTAGAGCAGACATTGGGACCAGAGGGACTAGTGGGGTGTTTAAGGACACCCATCAGCTTCCTTAGGGGGCCTTTTGTGCCCCCAGGCTGAGGTTGGGGCCTCTCTGGCCCGGTGTGTAAGGGTGGTATGAGGAGAGGGCAAGTATGGAGCCAGGTCATTATTTTATGAATCGGTGCGTGGTGTGTGTGCCCTGTCTCTGAGGTCCAGTCCTGGGTGTCCTGGCTACTGGAGCCCAGAGCTGTGGGTGCTGAGAGTAGGGCTAGGCTTGGCAGCTCTCTGAGTGGGTGGCCGTGCTGCTGTACATGACCCGTCAGCCTGTGTGACAGTGTTGGAGAGTGCTTTCAGTCTGGAGCCTGCTTCCTGAGCTGCCCCTCAGTCCTGCAGCCTGACATTGGGTGGGCTCCTCTGGGCCTCAGGAATGAAAGGTGGTCTGTGGGAAGGGTTGTGTTCAGAGCTAGTTTTCTTCTTCCTTAGCAAGGACAATCATTTCTGGTTGTCACAACTGTGATGGTGCTATTGGCATCTAGTGAGTAGAAACCAGGGATGCGGCTAAACTGCCTGCAGTGCCCAGGATAGTCCCTCACAACAAAAACCTATGCAGTCCGGAATGTTGATGGTGCTGAAGTGGCCCAGGCAGTGGACCCTAGAAGGGGGCTCTAAGTCTCAGCTATGGCTCAAGTTTGAGGCCCAGTAGGGTAAACTAAAGAGGGTCAGCCTCGGCAGATACAAATCCTAGAGTCCTGCCTCCCAGCCCCCTTCGTGGTGTACCCCCTAATTAGAAAGGGGAGAGAGGCAGGTGCTAGGTCAGCTGTTGAGTGGGAGGGGACAGCTGGGCCTGTGTCTGGGTGAGGAACATTATTGTCCCAGGAGGGAAGAGTGCTTCCTCCATTGTTAGGGGAGGGGTGGGGTGGGGTGGGGTGAGGTCTCTGTGAGGACTTCAGCTTTACCAGCTGACTCTGCTACTCCCTGTCTCTGGGGAACCTGGGGGTGGGTGATCAGAAATGTTTTGCTTATCTGTATACACACCTGGATGTACACAGTAACATTCTGGACACACTCCTGCCAATAGGCGCAGACAATCTGATGGGCAGGACAGACACAGGCCTTGGTCTCTTGGCTTTAAATCCCAGCTTTGCCTTTCACTGTCTGTGATCTCAGGCACATTGCTTTTCCTCTTTGAGTCTCAGTTTCCTCTTCTGGAGAATGGGGTTGATAATATTTGCCTCAAGATGTCATCGGATGTTGAGTACTCATAGACAGGACTCAGTGGGATGCCATTGTTATGAACATAGCACACTCCACAAGTGCCTGGTTGGTGACCAGAAGATCTCCAAAGAGGGCTTACTTGAGGGGGGGGATGGCCCTGTGGCCAAGGTGTATAGGCTACTCAGACAGGCATTTCATCCTTCCTGGTACCAGTCCCTCCCCTTGCTCAGCACACCGGGCTGGGGTGACTCCTCTGGGCAAGCCTACCTGCAGGTGTGGCTGCAGGAGTCTTCCACCCCCGTCACGTGTGGTCAGTGCCGCCCAGGCCCGACTCAGCTGTCACCTGCTCAGCTGTTGCTGCCATCTGTCAGCACCCCTGTTACCCCTCCTAGGCTTGGGGCTCCAAGAGGCTCAGATCTTACATAGGGGACCCTTTTGGACTATCCCAGTTTTCTGGTGTTTAGGGAAAGGTAGAGAAAACCCTAGGATGATATATACCACACTCCCCCCACCAAAACTGCCCAGACACACCTGACTCCACAGAGCCAGCACCAGCGTGAACGCACACAGGCCCATATGCGTGTTAGCACATCAACCATGGATGCACACAGAAGTTAACCAGGCTTCTGAAGACGCTTGACTCTGGCTGGGGGCCCAGACTGGTACCACAGCTCGGAGGGGCTGTTTAGACAGCTGTGGAAGCCACAAAAGAGCTGCCTGTTGCTTTCTGAGCCATGCGGTGGGTGTGGAACCTGTGACGTCTGAGTGGGGGTAGAGAAGCCTGGTCGTTCCTGCTGGTTCCCGCTAGCAGGATAGAAGTGGTCTGACCCATCACTAACCTTGTGCAGCCCGAGCAAAACCAGGCTGAGGGAATGGGGCCAAGTCTGGGGCACTGTGGGTCTTGGACCCCAACGTGGGTGTGATCGATTCTGACCCTTCCCTTACCGTCAGGTATCAGAAGCATGTGCACACGTATCGAATTCTACCAGACGGCGAAGACTTTCTGGCTGTACAGGTAGGAGTTTGGACTCTGACCGCTGATCGTAGCTCCAGCTTAAGGTTTCGGACTAACTAGCTGACTCTCGTCCCACCCTTCTGGCTTGCAGACCTCGCAGGGTGTGCCTGTGCGCCGCTTCCAGACCCTGGGCGAGCTCATTGGCCTGTATGCCCAGCCCAACCAGGGCCTGGTGTGCGCCCTATTGCTGCCCGTGGAACGGGAGCGAGAGCCGGAACTGCCGGATGACCGAGATGCCTCAGGTATGGCCCGGTGTGCAGTGTGCAGATTCCTTCCCTGTCCTGTCCCTAGACACTGCCTGCTTTTTCCCACCGTCCTCTCCCTGCTTCCCCCCAGATCTTAACCACGATGACAGGGCTCTTTACCCCCTTTTCCATGGAGGTCTCTGACAGCCATGGGTCACCCCTGCACTAATCCGAGGGTGGGAGGCCCAAACTGCCCCACTGACCCTGTCCACAGATGGGGAGGATGAGAAGCCTCCGCTGCCCCCGCGCTCTGGCTCCACCAGCATCTCTGCCCCCATGGGATCCAGCAGCCCCCTACCAGCCCCTGAGGCCCCTACAGCTCCAGCTGCTGAGAGGTGAGACCCTAATCTCTCCGCTGAGCAGAAAGTCCCTTTCTCCTCTGAGAACTGCCCTCCACAAAGGTGAAGAGACCATCCAGGCCTCTGCCCCAACCCCAGGATCCCCTATCCCATCTCAGCCCCAGAGGCAAGTCACCCTGATCCTTGTACCCAGAGTGCCACAGCACCCTTTCCCCTAGGAAAGGTGTTCCCCTACGTGGGGTGTTGGGACAGAGTCGGCCGAGCTGCCACTGATTTCTTAACCCCTTCCTGAAGTACGCCCAATGGGCTGAGCACTGTCTCACACGAGTACCTGAAGGGTAGCTACGGGCTGGACCTGGAAGCTGTGCGGGGCGGAGCCAGCAACCTGCCCCACCTCACCCGTACCCTCGCCACCTCGTGCCGGAGGCTGCACAGGTACCCACACCACCCACCGCCATGCACTTCACTCTTACCTCTGACCTGTCCTCTCCACTCCCCTGCTGCCCAAGTGCTCTCACCCCAGCCCCGCTCCTGTGCTTGGGTCGGGTGGTAAGTACTGGTCTGATGTCTTCCCTAGTGAGGTGGACAAGGTCCTGTCGGGCCTGGAGATCCTGACCAAGGTGTTTGACCAGCAGAGCTCGCCCATGGTGACCCGCCTTTTGCAGCAGCCGGTGAGATTGGGTAGATCTCTGGGGAACGGGTTCCTGTTCTGGGGCTGGGTGGGGGACCTCCTGTTTGATGACCCATGTACAAGCCTCTTTCCTTCCCCCCCACAGAATCCAGCACAGACTGGGGAACAGGAGCTAGAGAGCCTGGTGTTAAAGCTGTCAGTGCTGAAGGACTTCCTGTCAGGCATTCAGAAGAAGGTGGCCTGACTCCTGACCTCTAACCCCTAACCCACCAGTTCCTGACTGCTTGAATTGGTCTAACTGAGCTCAACCCTGAACCCTACAGTTTAACATTGACCCCAGCCTCAGCTGTGCCCCCCCTTTTATAACCCTCCCTGCTTTCCCTGACCTTACTCTGCCTTTGCCCCTCCAGGCCCTGAAGGCCCTACAGGACATGAGCTCCACAGCACCACCAGCTCCACTGCAGCCATCCGCACGTAAGGCCAAGACCATCCCTGTGCAGGCCTTCGAGGTACATGGCAGGGGGTATGAGGTCGGACCTATGGGCAGGGGTGTGTTGCTGGTAAAGGGAGTGCTTCCTGCCTTGAGGTCTTTTCGGCAGCCTGCCCATCTCCCTGACCTGCAGGTGAAGCTAGATGTGACCCTGGGTGACTTGACCAAGATTGGAAAGTCCCAGAAGTTCACACTGAGCGTGGATGTGGAGGGTGGGCGGCTAGTGCTACTTCGGAGACAGCGTGACTCACAGGAAGACTGGACAACCTTCACACACGACCGCAGTGAGCTAGAGCCTGAGCAGGGAGGGATGGGCCGGGCAGCCTGGGCTTCAGAGCATGGTCGGTGTGACCCATCCTCCACCCCCTAGTCCGCCAGCTCATTAAGTCTCAGCGCGTCCAGAACAAGCTGGGTGTTGTCTTTGAGAAGGAGAAGGACCGGACACAGCGCAAGGATTTCATTTTCGTCAGTGCCCGGGTGAGTAATGCGTTAGACAAGGCCATTGGAGGCTACAGGGGTCCCCACCGGATGGGAAGTGTGGGAACACATGATACAAACATGGCATCCCTTCTGGTAAGAGGGAATCGACAGGACAGGCCTGAGTGTGGATTTGAATATTCATTTAATGGGCATTGATTGCACACCTGTCCTGTGCTTGAGTAGCTGGTATGTAGCAGTGAACCAGATAGGCCTGACCCTCCCTCGTGCTATCTGCCACCTAGCAGGGGTCCTTGTGGAGGGGGTGGTGTTTCTGGCCGCCTACCTGCCCCTGACTGGCTGCTGTCCCTTCAGAAGCGGGAGGCCTTCTGCCAGCTGCTGCAGCTCATGAAGAATAAGCACTCCAAGCAAGATGAGCCCGACATGATCTCTGTCTTCATTGGCACCTGGAACATGGGTCAGGCCCGGGTGGGGGTTGGGGTAGGAGACAGGAATGGCACCAGGAGAGGGGCTGACGATTCCCCATTCTCTTCATCTCCAGGAAGTGTGCCACCTCCAAAAAATGTGATGTCTTGGTTCACCTCAAAGGGTCTGGGGAAGACCCTGGATGAGGTCACGGTGACCATACCCCATGACATCTATGTCTTTGGGACCCAGGAGAACTCTGTGGGTGATCGTGAGTGGCTGGACCTGCTACGTGGGGGCCTCAAGGAGCTCACAGACTTGGATTACCGCCCGGTGAGGGAGTCATCTTGTCCAGTCCCCTCTCCTCAAAACTGTCCACTGACCGTGGGGCCCATTGCTTGACTGGATCTCCCTCCGTCCCTGGGCCGGATCTATAGGAGGTCTGACCTGAGTCCTTCATATAGTGAGAAAGTCTCTTTCTCACTGGCTCCTTAGGAATAAGGGATAGACCTTCCTGTCTTGGGCATGACAGGACAGGTGTAGGCTGGGGAGAGGAGGATGCAAACAGATCCCAATCCCGGTCAGGGGTGACCTTGCACCTTCTCTCTAGATTGCCATGCAGTCACTGTGGAACATCAAGGTGGCTGTGCTGGTGAAGCCAGAGCATGAGAACCGCATCAGTCATGTTAGTACGTCCAGCGTGAAGACTGGCATCGCCAATACCCTGGGTGAGCAGGGTGGGCAGGTTCTCTGTGTGTGCCTCCTGCTTCTTTTCCAACCCAGGGTCTCCCCTTTGGGTGGTTTCAACTTCCCATATACAGAACACTTTGAACTTTGTAGAGTATGTTCATATTCCAAGTCTCTCCCAGGCCCACCAGAAAGGCAGGACCAGGATAACTGCATCCACTTAATAGATGATGAAACTCAGGCCCAGAGTGGTTGAATGGCCTGTCTAAGGTCACACAGCTTGTAAGTGGTGGAGCCAGGCAGTGTTTGGGTCTCTCGTTTACAGTCCCATATTGCCCCAGGATAGATTCTGCTTGGGATCTGCAGATCCTTTCAGCTGCATCTCTGAGATCCCCTGTGACCCCTGGATGTTCTCCAGGGCTCACATGTGCAGACTCAGTCTGTCCAGTAGATGGTGTGTGCCCATGTGGACCCCAGGGAAAGTGTGGGTGTGTGTTCAGGGGCCTGCCTCTCAGCATCTGGCAGGCTGGCAGGGTCTTCCCACTGTTTACTCGAGGGACAGGTGAGAGAATGGGGAGCCCTCCAAGGGTGACTCAGGCCGTTCTCTCTTGCTTGCTTTCACAGGAAACAAGGGGGCCGTGGGTGTCTCCTTCATGTTCAATGGCACCTCATTTGGCTTTGTGAATTGCCACCTCACCTCGGGAAATGAGAAGACTGCCCGGTGAGAGGTGCTTCCCAGCAGTCTCTCCCTGCACCCCATATTCACCTGAGACCTGTTCCTTCTTCAGACTGTGACCGCCTACAACTCTGTTCCCAGAGACCCCTTCTCCTCTCCCTGAATTCAAGAGCCCCTGTCTGCCCCTGTCTGCCCCTGACTTTTGACCTTGACGTGTTCACAGCTCCTTCCTCTCAGGGACTCTGGTTCCTGCCCCGTCCTTGGTCCCAGGGACTTACTACCTTTATACCTTTTCCTAATGCCTGACCCTGGGACTGCTCCTCCTCCACCACAGGCGGAACCAGAACTACCTGGACATCCTGCGGCTGCTGTCGCTGGGCGACCGGCAGCTCAGTGCCTTTGACATCTCTCTGCGTTTCACTCACCTCTTCTGGTTTGGGGACCTCAACTACCGCCTGGACATGGACATCCAGGTGTGGGCAGGGCCTGGTAGGGAGGCTGGGCTGGTGGCCAGGTGGGCTTTCACGTCTGGCTACGGCTCAGAACAGAAGGTCTCCAGCCTTTGCATCCTCCTCCCAGGAGATCTTGAACTACATCAGCAGGAAGGAGTTTGAGCCCCTGCTCAGGGTAGACCAGCTCAACCTGGAACGGGAAAAGCACAAGGTTTTCCTTCGATTCAGTGAGTGTGGGCCTGGAAGGGGGTCGCTAGTGTTAGGAGGCTTCTGGTATCCGTAGTCTTCAGGGTCTGACCCTTTGTCCCGTCTTCCCTAGGTGAGGAGGAGATCTCCTTCCCACCCACCTACCGCTATGAGCGGGGCTCCCGGGACACATATGCCTGGCACAAACAGAAGCCAACTGGGGTGAGCGAGGAAAACAAAGTGTGCCTTAGAGGACTCCCCAGGGCTGCGGTGAATTTACTGTTCGTGCCGTCAAGGACCTGGGCCTCTTGGTTACCACTACAGCTTCTGAGGCCTCAGGGGCCATGTTGGGTCTTGGGAGGACCATGGAGGGAGTGAGCATTGGGCACAGTGTGGTGAGAGTGGGTCCTGATCAGCTGAGCAATGCCCAGCTGTCGGCCCTGACTATGCCACTGTCTCCTGCCCCAGGTCCGGACCAATGTGCCTTCATGGTGTGACCGGATTCTCTGGAAATCCTACCCCGAGACCCACATCATCTGCAATTCCTATGGTCAGAGCCTTCTGGATAGGGTTATGGGCAGACCTGGGGGGTGGCTCTCTTGTCTCTGGGAAGTGGGAGGATTGAGTAAAGAGCTCTCTCCCCTGACCCCCGTCCACCAATCCCCAGGTTGTACTGATGACATCGTCACCAGTGACCACTCCCCTGTGTTTGGGGCATTTGAGGTTGGAGTTACCTCTCAGTTCATCTCCAAGAAAGGTAACTCTTCCGGATGTGCTTGTGGACATGGCACATCTGAGTGGGCACAGGTGATGGCCTGGGGATGTGCGTGGCTTTGAATATACCTACGTGTGTGTGTGTAAATGTATTGTGCATGAGTGATTTTAAATAAATCTGTGCCCATGAGTGTGTGTATGCCTAAGTGTGGCCGGTCATGCCCACAAGTGTGTGTGTCTTAGTGTAAGTGTGTTTGTGTGTCTGCATCTGAGTGTGCCCCTGAGCATTCCTAGTGGTGTGGTGGGTTGTTGGCAGATAATTTCTGCAGGCACTCTGGTCCCCAGCCTGCTCTTCAATGGTCACTCATTCTTGGATTGTCTCTTTGCCCTGGTTTGGGCTTTGGGGTTTCTTTTTTTTTTTATTTTTATTTTTATTTTTTAATTTATTTTTATTTTTTTTATTTTTTAAAGATTTATTTATGCATACAAGCACTGGGGTACAGGCCAGAGGTGTGGGGGTGGGTGAGAGGATTCACCACAGAGAGCAGGAAGCAGAACAGGCAGAGCAATGGAAGTACACTGCTGAGGGGAGCAGCGGGCGCAGCAGGAGAGGTCTGCCGCACCATGTGGGCCCCCTCCCTGGCCGGCAGCAGGGATCGAACTTGTGCTGCAGTGGCTGCGGTTTGCTTCACAGTGTGTTGCTTAACCCACTGCGCCACCAGGGAGGCCCGGGCTTTGGGGTTTCAATGTACTTATTATATATGCTCATATGTAACTATAAGGCTGTATGAAAACATAAGCATATTCAATAAGCATATAAGCATTGGTGGGGGGCTGGGCTTTGGGTAGTTGCTTGGGATTGGGGAGGCCTTCCTGGCCTTCCCAACTCCTCTGCCCGGGTTCCTAATGTCCTGTCCCAGGGCTCAGTCTTTGGTCTCATTTCTCCTTCACCCTTTCATGCCCTCTAACCCTCTAGTCTGCTTTCTCCCTTTGTACCCCAGGGCTCTCCAAGACTTCGGACCAGGCCTACATTGAGTTTGAGAGCATTGAGGCCATTGTGAAGACAGCCAGCCGTACCAAGTTCTTCATTGAGTTCTACTCCACCTGCCTGGAGGGTCAGGCGGGGCCCCGGGCTGGGTTTGGGCCAAGGGTGATGGGAGGTGGAGGTGTCCAGAGCAGTCAGCCCCCTACCTAGGGGAAATGGATGCCAGGAGGTGGCACTCAGTTGGTATCCCCCACCCCAGAGTACAAGAAGAGCTTTGAGAATGATGCCCAGAGCAGTGACAACATCAACTTCCTCAAGGTGCAGTGGTCCTCGCGCCAGCTGCCTACGGTGAGGCTGTGGGCAGGACTTGGGTGAGGGCACGGGGAGGTGTAGCAGTGTGCATCAGAGAGCCTGACTGGGAGGGCGGATGGGGCAGAGAGCACGTGAATGCGCACAGGCCCATGTGTGTTTGGCTGGGTATGAGTGAGGATAAGGGTATTTGCTTTATTTGGAGGGGGGGTGGGGCCCAGTTGCAGTCTGTTCATTCCTTCAGTAAATACTTCTTGAGCCTCTGCTAATGTCAGGTCCTGTGTTGGCCATTGGGGATGCAGAAAATTAGTTGATCATGGTGGTATTAAGTGCGATGAAAGGCCTGTGCATGGCAGTGTCTGCTACATTAAGGATTTGGGACTTCTTATAGTTGAGTGTGAGTGAGCATGGAGGAGTCTGAGGGTTGGGGTGAATGGTGTTGGGCAGGAGGGGTGGTTCCTCACCGGGTTTCTCTGTCCCCAGCTCAAGCCGATTCTGGCCGACATTGAGTACCTGCAGGACCAGCACCTCCTGCTCACCGTCAAGTCCATGGATGGCTACGAATCCTATGGTGAGGGGCGAGAGTAGCCAGTGGGTACGGAGAGCCAGGCAGACCCTAGCAGTGTCTGACAATTTGGTGATGTGCCCCATCTGCCCTTCAGGGGAGTGCGTGGTAGCGCTCAAGTCCATGATCGGCAGCACAGCCCAGCAGTTCCTGACCTTCCTATCCCACCGTGGCGAGGAAACAGGCAACATCCGCGGCTCCATGAAGGTGCGGGTGCCCACAGAGCGCCTGGGCACCCGTGAGCGACTCTACGGTGGGGGCTCCATTAGGAGGGGTGTGGGGTGTGAGGTGGGATGGTGTGGGCAGGTCTAGGGTGGGGGGGACCTGGGGTGCAAGGAAGGCAGGTTGGAACTCCAAGAATACTTGGAACTTGTCTCCACAGCTGGGGGTGGACCTTCCTGAGGAGTAGCTGAGCAGGGCCTGGCAGGCCCAGTGGGTATTTGAAGGATCCAGGACCACACATGTCCTCCGACTCTCCTCTCTTTTCTTCCCCCAGAGTGGATCAGCATCGATAAGGATGAGGCGGGAACAAAGAGCAAAGCACCTTCTGCATCCCGCAGCAGCCAGGAGCCCAGGTGAGCTGGCGCTGTGTTGAGAGGGTTTCAGGGGCTTTTGGTTATCCCCTACTTCATTTCTCCTCCCCTGTGCTTCCCTGGCAGGTCGGGGAGCCGAAAGCCAACCCCCACAGAAGCTTCCTGCCCACTGTCCAAGTTATTTGAAGAACCAGAGAAACCGCCACCAACTGGGAGACCCCCAGCCCCGCCTCGAGCAGCTCTCCGAGAGGAGCCCTCGACCCCCAGGTGAGAGAAGGAAACTATCCCCCCACCCCTTTTCCCTCTGCCATGCTTGGCTCTCAGGGGTCATCTGCTTGGGTCTCTGCGGCCCCAAGGCTGAGTGCTGGGCCCTGCGCCTTTGGCTTCTTCAGCCAGCCAGGCCTTCCTTAGGTGTGGTTCTCTGAGTCAAAGGGAGCACAGTCAGCCTTTCCTCTCTCAATTCGGCCTTAAAAAAATAGAATTTAGAAATAGTTTTTGCAACAGCTCTCTTTGTGTATACAGAGTTAGCTTGAGCCTTCTGTTTGGAGAAGGCATGTGCCTCAGCATGGATTTTTCCTAGGCGAGTTCTGTGGAACACTGTCCTCTGAGAGCACCCGCTGGAAATAGGTTTGTGGTCAAACGAGTTTGGGAAATGGTCCTTGCTAAATTCTTTTCTTAGCGATTGCCAGCGTACATTAGTATTAACAAAATTCTGAGCATGTGGTTGAGAAAGAAGCCCTTTTTCATTTGTGTTTAATACAGTTTAATACAGAAAACTTTTTTCCACACAATAACTTAATATCCTGGGGAACTAGCGTTCTGTGGGTCATACTTTGGGAAAGTGAGGCTTGCTTTCTAATTGTATCCCATTGTTGCCTGAATTGAAATAAAAACTCCCAGGTAGAGTTTGGTGCTTTTCACTCATCTTCAGCTGTTATCGGTCACCTCAGCCTTAGCCTCAGGTTTGAGTAAAAGGCGCTTGCATGCCTGAGTAAGCATCCTCAGGAGATTAACTTCAGGTGGCTCTGGATGCTTTCCAGTCTGGGTGGTTACCCTCACGGGAGGCCTTTATTGCCTTGCCTTTCTGTACTTGTTTTCACCTGTTCAAGTCTAGGTTTCAGTTACACACAGTCATAAAAGATCTGGGAACCGCAGGGGAGCAAGACGAGGAGGTTGGGTGGTTATCCCTTCACCTGTCCCTTCTTCCTAAGGCCCAGAGAGGGAGAGTGATGTGCTCAGGGTCACTTGCAAGTCTAGGACCAGGAGCCCAGGTCTCCTGACTCCTGGTTCAGTTCTCCCTTCATTCCACCAACTGCCTTTACCTTGGATTTCCCAGTCCTGACTCCCTTATCCTGCTCCCAAAACCAGGTCAAAGCCAGAGGGGGCGCCAGAGCTGGAAGGGGTGACGACTCCCCCACCCAAGAACAGCTTCAATAACCCTGCCTACTACGTCCTTGAAGGGGTCCCGCACCAGCTGCTGCCCCCGGAGCCACCCTCACCTGCCAGGGCCCTTGTGCCATCTGCCACCAAGAACAAAGTGGCCATAACAGTACCTGCTGCACAGCTTGGGCGCCACCGGGGGGTCCGTGTGGGAGAGGGGAGTTCATCGGATGAGGAGTCTGGGGGCACGTTGCCCCCTCCAGATTTTCCACCTCCACCATTGCCAGACTCTGCCATCTTCCTGCCCCCAAACCTGGATCCTTTGCCAGGGCCACTGGTCCGGAGTCGTGGTGGGGGTGAGGCCCGTGGCCCACCACCTCCCAAAGCCCATCCAAGACCCCCACTGCCTCCAGGCCCCTCTCCCACCAGCACTTTCCTGGGGGAAGTGGTCAGTGGGGATGATCGTTCCTGCTCAGTGCTGCAGATGGCCAAGACACTGAGTGAGGTGGACTATGCTCCTGCTGGGCCTGGCCGCTCAGTGCTCCTGCCAAGCCCCCTGGAGCTGCAGCCACCCCGGGGACTGCCCTCAGACTATGGCCGGCCTCTCAGCTTTCCTCCACCTCGCATCCGAGAGAGCATCCAGGAGGACCTGGCTGAGGAGGTGTGTGGACAGGGGGTGGAGGTCTGGTCCCTGAGGTGTATGCTTACCCATGGAATGCGGTGTCCTTTTGCTGTCTCATCCAACACTCAGTGGTCTTCCTTTTGCCCTGGGAAGTTGGTGGACACACAAATCAGCAGCCCCAGGCCTTGGCCCATCCCCCATCCCCAGCCCTGAGAGCATGTGATAGAATATGACTGTGTGCAAGTGCTTCTCTGTGTGTGGGCGCCCCTGGTGATCCCCTCGACATGCCCTGTTCCCTTAGGCTCCGTGCCCACAGGGCGGGCGGGCCGGCGGGCTGGGCGAGGCGGGCATGGGCGCCTGGCTGCGGGCCATCGGCTTGGAGCGCTATGAGGAGGGCCTGGTGCACAATGGCTGGGACGACCTGGAGTTTCTCAGGTGGGGGCGGGGATGGAGGCGGGTGGGTGGATCTAGCCCTGGGGGCGGAGCTACGGGGCCCCTCAACCTCCTGGCCCATCTCCCAGCCTCTCTTACCCCTACAGCGACATCACCGAGGAGGATCTGGAGGAGGCTGGGGTGCAGGACCCGGCTCACAAGCGCCTCCTCCTGGATACCCTGCAGCTCAGCAAGTGATAGCGGTGGCAAAGTGAGGCTGTGAACTCAGCGCCCTTACCCTCTACGAAGGAGCCCCTCCCGCACAATAGCCCAGGTGTTGAAGTTAGAAGGGGAGGGGCACTACTGCCTATTTATTGGGGATCTGCGTTCCCCACTGCCCAGTAATTTGGAATGCCCTAATTAGGACATCCTGCCCTTAAGCTGAGTGTGGGGGAGGGGGGCCTGGCGCTCAGTTGCCGTGGTTCCCAAGGACCTTCGTCATTCTGGTGCTGTCCTCCCTTGACCCCTCTTGCAGCCCCACGGGTGCTCGTGGGGGTCCATTTGGGTACGTCTGCCCCCCCCCTCGAACCACGGGGCGAGGGGCTCAGCTCGGATTTCTCCCCAAACCCCCACTGGTGGCGGGGCGGGAGTTGTCCGTCCGGAAATGAAGGACTAGCCCGAGAACCAGGCTGGGGTTTATTTAAGCTTTTCTGTGTAGGTTTAGAGAGGGCAGGCACTTTAATGTTATTGGGGGTGGGGGGCGACTCTCGGAGGCCGCGAAGTGCCCGTCTGCCTAGTCCTCACCACCGTCTCCGGTCTAGGGCTGCCTTGCCCTGCGCTGGGGATGCGTGGCAGCCGCTGCTCCTGGCTCGTCACCGAGGAGCCGGGTTCTTGTGAGCGGCCTCTCCCGCTCTGGGTACTCAAGGGTTGCCAGCGTGATATCTTCAATAAATTAAGTTTTATTTGGATTGAGCAAAACTCACCTCAATAAATTACAAGTTTTTCAAAGGAAAAGAACAACAACAACAAAAAAAATCAGGAAAGTGTAAACCCCTCCGTCCCGGTGCCCTGGCAGCCCCCCACTCGGCTCGCTGGCCTACCTCGCAGCGCCAGGCCGGCTGGGGGTGGTTGGGACGGGCGTGGGACAAATGGCAGTGGGTCCCTTCAGACCGATTGTTATCCCAGGGACAACCATCGGCCTCTGCGGGGGATGGGGCAGTGCGGGTGGGCCCGAGGGGTGGGGCAGCAGCTGGTCTCCAAGGTGAACAGTGACCCAGTCAACTGCAGAACCGAGCCGGGGCTGCCCGCGACTGGCTGCTAGCCCACTCACATTTGAGTACTGTTAGGGACAGGCGATACTTGATCCCGGTTCCGAAGAAAGCCAAGCTAGAAGGGTCTTTTGGCTCTCCTGGAGGAGGGAGGGTCCCATGAGAAGTAACCCACTCTGCTGGTGGGATTAGGTGAGGACGAGAGTGGCCCCATTGGTCTCCGAAGCTAGGGAGAGCACACCTAGGGGCCAGACGCAGTGGGGGGTGGGACTTCCAGGCAGGCGACCAGGAGGATGGGGCGGGACTGTCAAGTCCTGGAGGGGCAGGGGCTTCTCTGGGGGCAGGCCGGGGGGCCTCCAGAGTCCACGCTAGAAGAGGTTAGTCTTAAGGGCGGGGCCAGGCTTCCGGTGGAAGGAGGACAGAACTCCCGAGAAGGGCCCGGGTCCGGGTTCCGCCGGCTGCCAGGCCTTGAGCAGCTCGGCTGCGCCCGCGCCAGGGCCTCCACCCCCACCGCCCGCCACACCAGCCCACAACGGACCCTTGAGTGGCTGTGGCCCCGGCCCGGGCCCGGGCCCCGAGCCCAGGGCGGCGGGCAGTGGGCTGGGGCTCAGGCGCGGGCTGGCCAGGCCCGGCGGTGGCGGCGGCGGCGGCGGCGGCAGCGACGCGGTGCTGTCGGGAGTGGGGCTGCACGTGGACTCTTTGGAGTCGTCGTCCTCTGAGGAGCAGCGAGCCTCGTTCTTTTTGGCTCCTGCCGCGCCAGCGGCGCCCTTGGCGCTGGCCGCGCGCTCCTGTTTGCGGAACTTGGCCCGGCGGTTCTGGAACCAGACCTGCGGGCACAGGGGCGGGTCAAACCGGGGCCGCCAGGCGGTAGGGAGGCCTCCCTAAGTGGTGAGGGGCTGGGGCTGGGCCGTCGGCCCTCCACCGCTGGGCTCGGCTCCCTGCCCCCTGCGACTTTCTGCTCCGCTCCCCTCCTCTCCTTTCCTTGCCCCTTCCTCCAGGACCTGAGGATCTTACCCCTTCGCTTCTGCTCGCCCGCCGATCCCACTGATCCCCAGTGTTCTCTAGGTCTCCTGGGGGGTGGGGGTGGGGGTCGCCTTCGCTCTCATCGTCACCCTGCCCGTCCCCTGCCCCCTTCCCTCCTACAAGAAGCCTCGGGAGTTTCCGCTTGGAGCGTCTCACAGCGAAGGAGAGCCGATTAGGGTACACCAATAACGGCGGGATTTGTAAGCTAGACAGCAGCGTCTGCCGTGGCCCAGCAGTCCTGGGCCCCGCACCTGTCTGGAACCCCGGGGCTTTGCAGGCTCAGGGGTTTCACTACTGCAGAACTGGGAAGGGAACCTGAGACACCGACTGCCTTCCTCCTGCTCAGCTGTCTAGCTGGACCCCTCAGCCACTCGGCCACGATCCCGGCTGCTCAAGCATCACTCTGCATGCCGGGTTCTGCCGCGGGAAACGTGGGACTGAACAACTAATTCAGTTCTCCGGAGGACCTTAGGCCTGTCAAGTCCAAGTCCTTCTGTCTCTCCCAGGCTGTACTTCCTTTCCTGCACAACCCACTCCTAGTCTGCGCCCTGCTCCCTAGCGTTAGCGCTCAGCTTCCAGACAGTACCTGCCGCCACCGGAGTAAGTCCCTCTGTCTAGTGGGCCCCAGATGCTGGGCACTGATCTCCGAGTTCCCTCGGCGCAGCCAGCCTCCCCCACCCCCAGCCCGCAATGCACAAACGCGCACACACACACCTGCACGCGAGCCTCAGTGAGGTCGATCTTGAGCGCCAGCTCCTCGCGAGTGTAAATGTCAGGGTAGTGGGTCTCGGCGAACACGCGCTCCAGCTCCTTGAGCTGCGCGCTCGTGAACGTGGTGCGGATGCGCCGCTGCTTGCGCTTCTCGTGCAGGCCCGAAGGCTCCGGGAAGAACTTGTATGGCACTGCGGGTGTGTGCGGGGTTGGGAAAGGAGCAACGAGGGGGTATGAGGGCCGAGTTCAGCCTGCTGTGTTCTGCCCCCGACAGGATCGCTCAGCACCCCTCGCCTCTGCCTGGCCTCTCGCTACAGCCTCTCAGCCACGGGTCCAGCGTCTTCCCTAGAGCTCAGTGGAGCCCGAGAGTGCATGAAGGCTAATACGGGAGACCTGGGGCCCAAGAACAGATTGAGGGAAACAGAATCTGATTCTCGGGGCAAGATCGCCAACCTATTTTCGGTCTCGCCGCGTTCCCTCCACTTCCCGCCAGTCCACGCTCCGCTCCCCTTAGTTTGTATCTCCTTTGGTCAGTGTCTCCCTTCACTCCAGGTCCTGCCCCGTCCATCCAGGCCTTGGTTGTCAGATCCCATTAGTACCGCGAGTCTCCCGGTAACCAATTCCGCACCTCAGTTCTGACAGAGACTCCTTTCCTTCCTGGGTCTACTTTCCACCGGGCTAAGTGCTCCCTGCCAGTAGGAATTTGCTTCTCTCCCTCCCTCCTCTCCCAATATCTCCTTCCTTCCCAGTCCTCATTTCCTCAGCCCTACGTTCCACCCACGTCCCCACCTCCATTCTCCTTCAGGTGTCTCTCCTGCCTCTTCCCCACCTCCCTCAGTCTGCATTTCTCTTCAACTTTCCCCTCTGGACCACTCGTTTTGAGTAGGGTCTTTATTTCTCACCACTCAGGTTCCCTCTGTCTTCTCTTTGCCCTTCATCCTCTCTGTGTCCCCCAAAGCTTGTCCTACCCCCCTTCAATTTCCTCTCATCTTTGTCTCCCACCTACCCCATCCCAGTCCCCAGTGTCCCACAATGTTTTTGTCACCACCTCCCCACCACTGTCTCCAATCCCTGTTTGGGACCCCACATTTCCCAGAGGTCTACCCCATCCTTACCTTGACCCATCTCTCTAGTTCTCCATTTTCCCTAATCCTTGTCTCCAACACCCTATTCCTAGCTCCATCTTTGTCACCTCTACTCCAAATCTTCGTTGGTCCTCTTCATCACCTTATCTGCATCTCCCCAATCCTGGGTCCCCACTTCTACCATCTCTGCTCATATTTTACTGTACCTGTCCCTATCTCATATCTCCTTCGCTCTGGGGCCCATCTCCTCATTTTCTGTCTCCATCTCCCAAATCCTCGCCCCATCTGGCCTTGAGTACCCAATCTCCCCATCCCAGATCCAGTTTCTGGCTCCATCTCCCTGGTTCTCATTTTCCAAACCTGACTATCCCTCTCCTTGCCTCCACACCCACATCCAATCTTTTACTTGGTTCCTGGTAGTGTTTCCAGGAAAGGAGGAGATAAGGAGACTGGGTGGGGCAGGATGAACACTAATAGGGAGAATGGGGATGACTGAGAGGCTCCCTGAGGTTGTGGGCTCAGGTGGGGACTTGGGTCAAGGGGCCTAGCTGTTGCAGGGGCTGCTTCTGTCTCCAGGGGAATGGGGAAATTAGAGTGGTTAAGTGACCTGGGCACCCTCTTCTTCTTGCCACATTAGACATTTTAGGGATGCAGGAGGGCTTGGGTACAGGTGAAATGGGTCCAAAACGGGGCAGGAGGGGCCTGATGGTGTTGAGGTTCTAGGAAAGTTCCCATCTGGGCAGCTGCGATGCAGGGGTCCTTGCTGGTGTCGGGAATGAAGTGGGCTGGAGGTGATAAGGTTGGGGGTCTGAGTGGATTGAGCCAAAAGCAATTTCCAAAGGATACTGGGGATTGAAAGGTTTGGTGGAGAGGGGAGGGCCTGGTTAGGGACCTGGGGTTGGGCTGGGAATCTATTTCTTTGACCCGAAGGGCTTGGGATAGGGATTTGGCAGTAAGAAACGAACGGGAAGGATATGAGGGTGGGGTTCAACTCTGCCTTAGGGAGCCCCATCTTACAGGGAGGACTGGGGGTTCTGTGGGGCTTTGGAGGGTCTGGCCCAGACAGGGATGGGAAACTGTGAGGGGTAGTCGTAGTCAGTGCTGCGTAGGACAAGGGTTTGGGGTTCCTCGGGATTTGGGGGAGGGCTGGGCAGAGGCTGAGCTCACCTGCCGAGTAGGGCGCTGGCTGGTGGTCGCGTAGGGCGCCAAGCGCGCAGTTGGAGGAGCCGAGTGCGGGGCAGGGCGGCCCTGCCGCGGGAAAGGCGGGCCGCAGGGGGCTGTATTGGAAGCCGCCGGGCTGGCTGCAGGCGCCGAAGTCGCCGTAGGCGGACGCCTCCATGGCCGCCACGCACGAGTCGTACGAATTGAGGTAGGAGTAGTCCATCGGCCCGGGGGGGCGGGGGCGTGGGCCGTGCTGGGCCGGGTCCGGGTCGGGGTCCCGGGCCAGATAAGGGTCAGGATGGGGGGGTCGAGCGCCAGGCGCCGAGGACTCGAGGCCAGCTCTGAGCGCCCACGAGTCCGCCCGCCCCGTCGCGGCCGCGCTCTGCTCGGGTGCAACGCAAGTGCAGCCCGGCCTGGCCCGCGCGCCTTTTAACGCGCAGGACCCCGCGGAGGGGGCGGGGCGGGGCGAGCTCCGCGGGGCGGGGCCTGGGCGGCCCAGACCCCGCCCACAGCCGCCCCCGACCCCCACCCCAAAGGGTCCCCGCCACCCTCCTAGTGCTCCCGAAGTGTGGCGCGGCGCTGCGCGGAGCCCCCTCTCTGGAGTTCCCATCCCTCCCCAATCTCGACTAGACCTTGGTCTCTACGTGTCGTTCCAGGCTGGAGGGTCCCGACCCCTTTCCCCGGCCTCCCCATCTGCGGCCTCGCAGAAGGGAGAGGAGACAGGCCCGGCGGCGCTCGTGTGAAGAAGTTAATTCAATTCGTTCTGATAACCGAGTTATTCCAATCCAGCCCCTCGGCCCCGCCCCCAGCGAGGTCCCAGGCCGGCGGGGACCGCGGAGGAGGCCCTGGAAGGGCACAGAGACAAGGACGAGGAAGAAACGGAGCCTTGGGTGGGGACCTGGATGCAGAGAGCAGACGGAGACAGGGAGAGAAAAGGGACAGGAACAGCGATGGGAGGAGGGACGAGATGCAGGTACACGGATGAGCGAGGGGCAAGAGGAGACAAGGACAGAGATAGACAAAGATGTTCAAGAGAAAAGCAGAAATAGAGACAGGGACAAGGCAGAGAGACGTATGATGAGAGTGACAGAGGGAACTGAGGGAGACAGGGAGGTCGGCAGGGAGACAGAACAAGGATTTCGATGGAGATCATGAGAGACGAGACAAAATGGGGTCAGTGAGAGAGACAGAGAGACACACGGAGGGCGGAGGGCGAGTTTCAGAGAGACAAGGCCAGGACCCAAGAGGAAGAGGCTCTGGAGAGCTGAGTCCCAAGAACTGAAGCGCCCGGGGCCAGAGGGTTGTGGTGGAGGCTGCTCCAGGCTGAACAGGGGAGGGTCACAAGAGCCAGTTGAGGTCCTAACTTGTCCTGAAAAGCCACACAACCCTGCCCTGCATCTCCCCTGGCCTCTGTGCCGCTTACCTGCCACAGTACCCCAGCTCAGTCCCCTCTGGGGACTGTGACCCTCTGGTCCCCAGCACCCATGGCAGAGTGCATGTGATAAATGTATGTGTGTGGGAATAACTAAATGACCCCTTTCCTTCAACCTCTCATACCCCTTTCTTCCGAGGCCCTTTTGTTCTCCAGGAAAACCACCTGCACAGTCTGGACCTAGCCACTGCTGTCGTCCTCCACGCTGTGGGACAAACACACACACAGAATCCTCAGTAGGAGAACAGCATTCTTCTGGCCCTACAACTCACCAGCTGGAGTACAGCTTCCCTGCCAGCCCCCAGTCTGCTCCATCCAAATCTTGGTGGGTCCTGCAGATGGGGAATCCAGATACTCTAAGGAGCTGGGTGAAGGACACCTCATCATTACCAGCCAAAGTCCTGGGAGGTGAGAGAAAGGATCCCAAAATGTCTCTTTACCAGCACATGGGGAGCATGCCTATCCTCAAGCCATACTTTCCTTGCCTTCCTCTGTCTGCCACACTTAGGGACCACTTATCCCCAATTTCTGTAACTACTCCATACCAGGGCATTTCTTTGAGACGTCTTCTCAAGTCACTCTTTAGGTCTAAACTGCTAAAACTGCTTCAGAAGTCCTTCCCACTGGTATGCGAGGTGCCTCTTTCTCCCTTGCTGCACCGCTACAGAGAACCTGAGGGATCCTAGAGTTGGTAAACAGACTGTCACTGCTCTCCTCTACCTCCCATACCCCCATTGCCTTCAGGATCAAAGCCAAGCCCTTAGGCCCTCCCTGGTGGCACAAAGGGTTCAGTGGAAGCACCATAAAGCTATCAGCAGTCACTGCAGCAGCATTTCAAGATCCCCAGCCAGGGAGGTGACCCACTTGGCACAGCAGACCTCTCCTGTCTCACCCGCTGCTCCCCTCAGCAGTGTATTTCAGTAGATCTGCCTATTCTGCTCCCCACTCTGTCTCTGGTGAATCCTCTCCTCCCTCACCACACCCCCCACCCTGCCCCACACCTCTGGCCTGCACCCCAGCTCTTGTATGCATAAATAAATATTTTCTTAAAAAAATCCAGGTCCTCATCCTGATCCAGTGTCCTCCATGCCAGTGCTGCAGCCTACCTCCCCATCACCAGGACTTCTTTGCAGCCGTGACACATTGATCCTTTAGTTCAGAACTGTTCTCTTTGGCTTTCTCCCTACCAAGGTCTCCTCCCCCCACCAAAAACAAAAACAAAAAACCCCCAACAAAACCCAACCTGGTTGACTCCTATGTATCTATTGGGTTTTAACTTGGACATCAGTGCTTTCTGGAAGCCTTCCCTCATGCCCCTAGAGCATCCCTTAGTACTTTCCTCTCTTTTGATTACTCATATCACCTCCTTGAATTATTTTTAATAAAGTGAGAGGTCTCAGGACACAACTGTTACCTTTATCACTTTCTCCGCAGCCCAGCCCTGTCATAGTGTCTAGCACATCTCTCTACATGGTCTTCCCATACCTGTTTGTTGAACGAATTAATGAAAGCTAACCTGAAGTCTTTGTGTTGAGGAACCCTGCCCTTGTTTCTGGGGCAGGATTTCCCAACTGCTGACTCCCACTCTCCACTCTCTGGAAAAGCTATCCTCCTCCCCTCTTCATTCCCTCAAATTCCAGGGACAGGACACTAACTTCTTCTAGGCCAACCTTCTGCCTGGAAGGAAGCCCTTCCTCATTTGAGGAATATGCACGTGTCCATATCCTTTCCCCAGGTGACAAAGCCACAGAGCAACTGAAGCTTGTGTGCAGGGACAAGCAGGGCTATGAGGGAGGCAGAGGCCCAATGCTGCCTACAGCCCTGCTTCCAGTTGTCTCCGACCATGATTCACCCCTGTCATTTCTATGGTTTGGTCAATGAGCCAATAAATTCCTCTTTCTTTTAAAACTACTTTAAGTTAGTCTTCTGATCTTGCACACAAGAGTTCTGGCTAATACAATCTGTAAATGCTGAACACTTGACACATTGCAGGTCATCAAGCAAATGATAGTGGCGATTAGGAGTTTCTTTGGAACATGCGTGTTGCAGGGTTTGCCGGGCAGGAGCTGGCCTGCTGTGACTCAGGACTGTGCATCAGAGGCTCTTCTCTCTGCGAGCAGTCAGTCATTTGCATCTGTTGATTAGTGAAGAAGCTAGGGCACATCACAAGCAAATGCTTTCAACCCTTTGAACCCTTCCACAATGGGCTTCAGGTCTTTTAGGTGGTGGAGGTGGGGGGACTTTGGAGGCCAGGTTTTGTGTGTGTGTGTGTGTGTACATGCGTGCGCATGTGCTTGCTTATGGGTGAATGTGTGTGTATGGGTGTGTGTGTGTGCATGGGTGAGTGTGTATATATGTGTGTGTTTGTGGGGGGGCTTAGACCAGAGAGGATGCTGATTGAAATCTGATGTGGGGATTTCATCCTGATTGAGACCCCCAGTCCCCAGATGCATTCAGTCCTGGAAACTGAAGATGCTCCGGCAGGCGCCACCATCATGGTCTTGTGAGCCCCTTGCTAAGTGCTGGTCCCTTCTGTGAACGATGACAGATTGGAGCCTGCTCTCTGGGTCCCAGCCCTGGCACTGCCACTTAGGCGTGTGTGACTTAGGGTAAGTTACTCAAACTCTGTGCTTCAGATTTCTCATCTGTAAACTGGGTTTATTTTAATGATTAGGTGAAACAAAGCATATATTTGATACATAGTAAACTTCAAATAAGTCAGTTGCTTTCTGTTCTGTAGCCATCTCAGGCTGTCGGTTCATTGCTGGTTCAGGCAGCTTAAAAGAGAACCTTGGAGCCCTTGGCATCATCTCCACAGGTTAAGGGAAAACAATCCAGCAGGGAGACAGCAACTTAGGCCCCTCTGTGAACCTCTATTCGCTCTTTCCTCCTGTAGCAGTGCTCTGCCTCACTCCACTGCACTCCGTCCACCTCGTGGTCCTCTGCCACCCTTTGGCCTTTAACTGCACTTATAGGCTCAGCCTTCAGGCCCAGGTGCGCCCACTTACGCACACCCCACCGCACTCCAGGTGTCCACCACCAGGCAGGCTTACCCCTAGCCCATGCTCATAGCGCCTCCTGCATGCGAGGCCGCAAGTGATCGCCACAGAGGCCAGCAGCGCAAAGCCTGTGCGTCTTCATTTACCCTACATCTTCACCGCCACCACGCTGTCACCAAGGGCCAGCCCCGTGTGACTGACAGGCCCAGCACACACTCTGGCCGGGCCCTTCTGATCCGTTGCAGTGATCCTTAGGTCCACACTCTGGGTATAGATTTCTCTTTGTCCCGAACCATCCCAGACCGGGTAGGTTCGTCATCGGTTCAAGCAGCTTCCTGGTTGTCTTAGCTGTTCTCATGATGTTTTATACTGTACTGGGCTGTACTCCACCAATATCCACTGCACTTCACTGTTCTCCACGGCCACGCTTTGGCTGCTGGCATCCCCCTGATGCCCGCCTAATATAGCCAGTCTCTGCTCAGGTGCGCCCACCCACACAGGCCCACAGCCTACTCCAGGTGCTGCCATCAGGCACACGTGCAGGACTGCAGGGGTCCGTCACTGGCACTAATGGCGGGAAGGCGGAAAATCCTGATAACTTCCATTTACCCTACCCTCTTCTGCCCTCAAGATTTTAGAGGATATTGGGTATTAGAGGAGACCTAAGAAGAGTAAACACTGTGGGAGTATGTCAGGGTGGAGAATTCCCCCCACAGAGGAAGCAGCTTGGCAAAAAGGGGCTGTGGGGGGTGGGTTCCAGGGGAGACTGTCCTGTGTCTTCTGCTCTGGTGGCCCCAGCTCTGACACCAGCTGTGAACTCGGATAGTTGAATGTGCCAGGAGAATGGGCCTTTCTGTTTGTGGCCATTAGGAGAGTGGCGTCTGGGAGCAGCCGCTGATCTCAGCCTCCCTCAGAATTCTGAGCAAGGACCTCCCTGGCTTGGGTGTGGTCTTGCTGATTTGTTACTTCACTGCATTCCTAATTAATCTTTCTCCACTGGGGACAGGACACGGAGTAGCGCCTTCCCTATCTCTGAAGTAGGGCTTCAGTGTACTTCGACCATCAGTGGGCTTGGAAGTCAAGCTTGATCAGACACCCATATGTAACTTTGTTGTTGTTGTTTTTATTTTTTAAAAAAGATTTATTTATTTATTTATGCATACAAGAGTTGAGGTACAGGCCAGAGTCCGGGGAGGTGAGAGGATTCACCAGAGACAGAGTGGGGAGCAGAACAGGCAGACCAACTGAAACACACTGCTGAGGGGAGCAGCGGGCACAGCAGGAGAGGTCTGCTGCACCATGTGGGTCCCCTCCTTGGCCGGTGGCAGGGATTGAACTCGTGCTGCAGCGGCTGCGGTTTGCTTCATAGTGCGTTGCTTAACCCACTGCGCCACCAGGGAGGCCCTGTTGTTGTTGTTTTTAAAGATTTATTTCTTATGCATACAAGAACTGAGGTACAAGCCAGAGGCGTGGGGGGTGAGAGGATTCATCAAAGACAGAGTAGGGAGCAGAATAGGCAGATGGACTGAAACAAACTGCTGAGGGCAGCAGCGGGTGAGGCAGCAGCGGTCTGCTGTGCCATGTGGGTTCCCTCCCTCATTGGGGATTGAACTGGAACTCATGCTGTGGTGGCTACAGATAGCTTCATAGTGCTGCGCCTTAACCCCTTGCACCACCTGGGGTCTCCCCACCCCCACCCCCGCCTCGGTGTCTGACTTTGGATGGAGATTATTTATCAGTGAAGTTAGCAAATTGTCTGGTCCTGATAAAGACCTTAGAATGCCTCTCATCTCATTTATCTACCAACTCCAGAAGCAGCCTCCCTCCACATTCTTATTCTCTCCTGCTGTGACTGTTTAGGGAAGGCTAAAGCAAACGCATTAACTTTATATTCTCCCAACCTATCAGAAGCCATAGTCTCTTGCTTACCATTCTGTTACAGATAAACTTGTTGATCATTCTTTTTTTTTTTAAAGATTTTTTTATTTATGCATAGAAGAACTGGGGTACAGGCCAGTTGTTGGGGAGAGGTGAGAGGATTCACCAGAGACAGAGTGGGGAACAGAACATGCAGACTGACTAAAATACACTCCTCAGGAGAGTAGCAGGCAAGGCAGGAGAGAGGTCTGCTGTGGCATGCGGGTCACCTCCCTGGCCGGGGATCGAACTCGTGCTTCAGTAGTTGTGGATGCTTCATAGTGAGGTGCCTGTCTCCTTGTGCCACCAGGGAGGCCCAATCATTTTTGCTTCCCATAAGTACCTTAAGCTACCAGTTTTCCACTCTAGCTTCTAGAATGAGGCCTTTCCTAGTCCCCAGATATTCAGCACACAGGGATCCCTGAAGAATGAGGAAAGATCTGCATACAGTTCTGCGATTATTCTTTCGGAAGCTGATCCATGATGGAATCTCATGGGGCACTAGACACATTAGATAAATTTATCCTGGATACTTTCCCTAAGGGTGCCCCAGCCTGGTAGCCGCTTGGGAACTTATGCGCAGGTGGCTCTGTTTTAGTTGTCTGGGCAAGAGAATAATATCAGTGTCTAGGAGGTGAGGTGAGCTGACCCTTTTTTAAGGAGGGGAGCAGGGAATTTGTCCTACCAATCATGCCATACACTGACAAGCTCAGCCAAGTGTTTGGGCATGGGAAGGGATGTGCCTAAGTGCAGTAGTAGTGGACACCCCCAATTTGGTCATCCAGCACAACTTATTTCTCTTTGAACTGTCTCTTCATCCTCATGGCTATCTTGGGAACCATCATTCTTACATAAAACTCCCCTCAGCCATAATTGGTCCAAGTGTGGGTACATGGCCGAAGATGAGTCAACAAAACCCTTCCTCACCATTTTCTCTCAGCTGAATTGAGAAACCACCATTCTCTTTTGAGTGGTGAAAGCTATATATTTAAAGCTCAGGCAATGTTTGCAGTCATGTTCCCCCAAAAGGAAAGTGATCTGCAGTGAAGACAGAGTAAAGAAGTTGAGGCAAAAGACAGAGACACCTGTAAGAATTTTAGTCTAGTGCTGGGTATTCCTGACACATTGGTACTGTTTTTGCAAATTAGTTGTTCAGATTTTATTATCCAACACATTCTTCTTTATGTTTCAGCTACTTCAAGTTAGATTTAAATGAAGGGGTTCAAAATTATAAAAAAGTGGTATAAAGTGTATAGCAATGCAAATGGCGGGCTCTAGACTACGGGGCCGGGCCTGGTGTATAGGAACCTCCATTCTGGAAACGAGATGTCCTCTGATAATGAAGTGGGTGAAAACTTGACTCCAGCCTTTCTTCTTGCCCTTTGGTTGCAGCTTCAGAGGATTAAGTAGAAAAATGGTCAAATACTGGAGAGTACTAGCTATGTTTGGCAACCTCAGGAAGGTGTTGAAGCGGGGTCAAGCAGATGAGAAGCAGCGTTACAGTCTGCGACTAAGGGAAGCCTCTGCCTGTGGCCGGCAGCCTCAGGCCGCAAGAGGAACACGGTCTTGTGCTTTACAGATTGGCCGAAGTCATGTTCGCTGGCACGCGCTGAAGGGAATGAATGATTAGGAAATGGTGATGTCTGACAAGTGAAATGGGGATATTTGGAACAATATAGGGGAGTTAGGCAAGTTTAATTCTCTCAGTTCTCTGAGAACCCTCATCTGAGAACGGGAAGGATCTGACATTCTCTCATTGTTTTCTTTCTGGCATCTGGTATCTGATCTTTTCTAAGCTGGGCGAAGTCCCCATCCAACAGCAGTCAGAGCTTGCTTCCTGAATGTCCCTCACAATGAGGGTGCTGCCACTTGAAGACCTGACTCCCAGCAGCTATTAACTGCTCACAGAATGAGCTAAGGAATCTGCAGCTAAAAAGTGGCCATCAGAACTCTCTCCGAGGACAGCGGGCTTGCAACAAAATCTAATTCCAGCAGCAGCAGGGACCCAACAGAGCTTGTTCTTGGCAACACTGACATTGAGGTTTCAGTCCAACTAGCCAGCTGTGCAAGGGCAGTGTTGGTGGTGCTGTCCTTGTGGAGACACCATCCAGTTTATTTTAGGGCACTGCTGCTACTTGTGTGGCTTCGTATCTGGGTCTCCAGTCATTCCAGTAATTCTCTGAGATGTCTCATATTGTTCACAAATTTATTTAATAATTTTTTAAAGATTTATTTATGTATATAAGAACTGGGGTGCAGGCCAGAGGTATGGGGGTGTGAGAGGATCCACCAGAGACAGGGTAGGGAACAGCACAGGCAGACCTACCGAAAGACACTGCTGAGGGGAGCAGCCAGCGAGACAGGAGAGGGCTGCTGCGCCGTGTGTGGGTTAACTCCTGGCCGGGCATTGAACTCAGGCCCTAGCAATCACTGCCATAGTGCTGAGACTTAAACGCTAGGCCACCAGGGAGTTCCCTTCTACCTTCTTTTTGTTTCTGAGTGTGAGTTTTACCATCAAGCTTACTCCATGTTCTAAGATGGCTGCTGGGGTTCCAGCTACCTCATCAACGTCTGGACAGCAAGCATGAGGTAAAAAGCATGAAAGCAAAAAGTATAACTCTCAGTGAGAGTTTCCTCTAAGGAAACTTTCTAGAAGTTCTATGTAAAACTTTTGCTTCTTTTTTGTCTGAATTTAGCATCAACTGAAGTGGAGGCTGGGGAAAGACAGGGTTTGAAATGGGCACAATAGTATTCCAAATAAAATAGGATTTTTGGGGCCTCCTTGGTGGCTCAGGGGTTAAAACCTCAGTGCTATCTGAGTGACGAGCTACTGCCAACCACTGTGGCATGAGTTATATCCCATCCAAGTAGCTAACACACATGGTGCAGCAGACCTCTCCTGTCTTGCTGGCTGCTCTCCTCAGCAGTGTATTTCAGTACATCTGCCTGTACTGCTCCCACTCTGTCTCTGGTGAATCCTCTCACCCCCCATACCTCTGGCCTGCACCCCAGTTCTTGTGTGCATATATAAATAAAAAAAAATTTAAAAAATAGACTCCTTGTTGCTGAAGAATAAGGAATGAATGGATATTAGACCGGTGCATTAGCTATCCATTGCTGCAGAACAAATGAAGTCAAACTTACTAACTTAAAACAACACACATTTGTTGCCTCGTAGTGTTTGTGGCTCCGGGATCTGGGCGCAGCTTCCCTCAGTAGACTGCAGTCTCTCACAGGTTGCAAAGTGCCTGACCTAGCAAAGGACCCTCTGCTTCCGGTGTCAGTCGCATGACTGTTGCCAGAACTAAGTTTCCCCAGGACTGTTAGAGCGACGGGTTCATTTCCTTACTAGATGTTGGTCAGAGGCCGGCCTCAGCTGCTTGCCTAATGGGCTTCTCCATCAGGGCCAGCAACATAAGAAGAGCCAGAGAGAACGCTCACAAGACAGAAAGGCAGTCTTTTATAACCTAGCTCAGAAATGCCATTTGATCACATCTGCCATATTCTCTCTGTTTTTTTTTTAAAGATTTATTTATTTATGCACACAAGAGCTGGGGTACAGGCCAGAGTCACGGGAGGTGAGAGGATTCACCAGACAGAGTGGGGAGCAGAACAGGCAGATCTACTGAAATACACTGCTGGGGCCTCCCTGGTGGCGCAGTGGGTTAAGCAATGCACTATGAAGCAAACCTCAGCCACTGCAGCAAGAGTTCGATCCCTGCCGCCAGCCAGGGAGGAGCCCCACATGGTGCAGCAGACCTCTCCTGCCTCGCCCGCTGATGCCCTTGGCAGTGTGTTTCAGTCAGTCTGCCTGTTTTGCTCCCCACTCTGTCTGGTGAATCCTCTCACCTCCCTAGACTCTGGCCTGTACCCCAAAATACACTGCTGAGGGGAGCAGTGGGTGAGGCAGGAGAAGTCCACTGCGCCATGTGACCCCCTCCCTGGTCAGCAGCAGGGCTCGAACTTGTGCTGCAGTGGCTGTGGTTTGCTTCATAGTGCGTTGCTTAACCTACTGCGCCACCAGGGAGGCCCCCATATTCTTTTATTTAAAAGCAAGTTATTAGGTTCTTCCCACACTCAAGGAAAGGAACTACCCAGGGTTTAAACCACAGAAGGCAGGGATCACTGGGAGCCATGTCAAAAGCTGTGCATCACAGTGGACCATTGACAATCTGTTATAATCCCAAACTCCCACTGAAAAGAGCCACTGTAACAGCTTCCCTGTCTAGTGGGATTAATTCTCTCAAGTGAAGTCCACATGACGACTTCCCACAAGGGAAGTCAAGTCTCCCATTCCCTATTCCACTAACTGTGCTGTTTCCATACTCAACCAACTTTAGAACTCACCATGCCTCAAGCAGCAAATAGGAGGTCAAATTCACAAGAAGACATTTTCACTAAAGGAATTAAACAAGTTTTCAAATTTCTATCAACAAATCCGGCATATACATGTGGGAATGGATTCTGTGGGTTCTGGGCCAGGGAGGAGAAACATAACTTAAAATTAGGCTGAAATGATCAATATGAGTGCATTTACCAGAAAGCCTATATTCCATGTGCCAGTTTTAGTAGCTGGGAGTAGTTGTAATTGCTCTTTTTTAAAGATGAGTTTATTTTTTCCTGGAGTCTATAATAACATGTTATTATATTTCCTTTACCATTCACTCAGCCATGCATCCATCCATCCACTCATCTAGCCATCCTTCTTACTGAAATTTTGGGATGCATTTCAAAGTAAAAGACACCCATACACATGACCTTTAAACATTATCCTTAAATAGACAAAAATATTACTTGCTGATTTTTAAGGTACAATTTTCATATAGCAAAATGCATAAATATGAACTGTACCATTCAGTGAGTTTGACACACATGCATGTATAGCCAATCCCATAGCATCATTCCAGAAAGTTCTCTCATGCTCATCCCAATCAATCCCAACTTCCACCCCCTCAGATGTGACTACACCTCTGATTATTTTCCACTACAGAGTAGTGGCCTGAAATTCTATTGAGTACTCTTCATGTTGGTCTTCCTTTGCTCAGGAAAATGTTTTTGAGATTCATCCATGTTGTGTATTAATAGTTCATTACTTTTTTATTGTTGAATTTAATTATGTGAAATCATATATAAGAAGAATTCTAAGATATCCCCCAAGATTCCTGTCTCCTGGCATGTATGGCCTATATAATTCTTAGAACTGTGAATATACTGGAATATTATTCTGACAGTTACATTATGTTATATTGCACAGTTGACTTTAAAAAGTGGGATTATGGGTGAACCTGACCTAATGACATGATTCCCTTGCATTTATTTGGGTTAAGAGTTCAGAAACAATGAAGTCAAAGAGATGTGAACCTTGACAATAAGGACTCAACATGAGAAAGATTCATTGCTAGATGGAGAGACCACACAGCAAAGAATGTGGGTGATCTCTGGCAGCTAAGAGTTGAACCTCCAACTGACAGCCAGTAAGGACGCAGAACCTCAGTCCTGCAACACAATGAACTGAATTCAGCTAAGAGCCTGAACAAACTTGGGAGTGGAGTCTTCCTCAGAACCTCCAGAAAGGAGTGCATCCTTGAAACAATCTGAGATTCTGAGCAGATGAGACCCATGCCAGACTCTGATGTATAGAGCTGCAAGTTAAAAATGAATGCTTTTTTTAAGCTGTTAAGTGTGGGGTTATTTGTTACACAGCAGTAGAAAACGAATACACTGCAGCTTGTTTATCCATTTTCTTTTGTTGGGCATGTGGATCGTTTCTACTTTCGGACTATTATGAACAGTGTTGCTATGGACAATTTCTGTACCAGTCTTTTTTATGGATATGTTTTCACTTCTCTCAAAATGGAATTGTTGGGTCATAGGGTAGATGTGTGTTTAGTTTTATAAGAAACTGGTAGAACTTTTCCCAAGTTGGTCATGCCATTTGATACTCCCACTAATGATATACAAGAATTCTGGTTGCTCCACGTCATCTTCAACATTAAATAGCCAGTCTTTAAAAGTTTATCCATCCTAAGTGGGCATATAGTGCATTGAATTGCTTTTTTCAGTTGATTGGCTGAAAACTGGCTGAAATGTTAATGAAATTGACATGCCAAGAATCCTTTGGACTAATATAGAAGAAAGAATGCAAACACTGAGGGAGATGGGAATGATGGTGTGGGCTGCTAAGTGTGACTCATCCACTCCCTGCTCTGTCCCCGGTGAGGGCCCAGATGACACTTTCGCCACTAAAACATTGATAGATATATTTGTGAGAAGGTGATGACATTTTTTGAAAGTGCTGTGGTAAATTTTTTTGTAGGCCAGGGATGTCGGAGGAAGACACTGTATATGCAACGGGTTTGTGATTCCAGTGGGAGCGATGGAGCCCAGGGTGGTGAAGATATGGCAGTAGCACTGAACTGCCAGTGGCAAGCAGGGCGTGGTTGCCACGTCTGGCAGCTACTCTGAGTAGTCTGCTCTGGGGCTACAGAATTGAGGTAATTCGCTGTAACCCTAACTGATCTGTAAATCCTCTGGAACTAGTAAACAGAAGGCCAACTTAAGACTACAACCCAGAGAGTTATGGTATCTCTCCCAATATCCAGACCTGGGCTAGATCAGTGATTTAAAGGCCCTTGAAGTGAAAGTAGGGACACTCAAAGAACATGTGGATATCTGTCTTTATATTCTTTTTTTTTTTTAAATTTTATTTATTTATGCATACAAGAACTGGGGTATAGGCCAGAGTCGCGGGAGGTGAAAGGATCCACCAGAGACAGAGCGGGGAGCAGAACAGGCAGAGCAACTGAAGCACACTGCTGAGGGGAGCAGCGGGCACGGCAGGAGAGGTCTGCCGCACCATGAGGGTCCCCTCCCCGGCTGGCAGCAGGGATCGAACTCTTGCTGCAGTGGCTGCGGTCTGCTTCATAGTGCGCTGCTTAACCCGCTGGGCCACCAGGGAGGCCCTGGACCTCTATCTTTATCATCGTGAGAGAAGACATTTCTGTTGTTTCAAGTGGTGCAGTTTGTGGCACTTTGTTATGGCAGGTGTGAGACCAACAGAGTAGCTGTGTCCTCGGCGGCCACTGACACTGGCTCTGACGCCTTCAGAAGTGTACCTGGCACAGTGACTCACCGCCCGGAGTGGAGGGTGTAGAGTTTAAGAGGACTTTGGTTTCTGCTCTACCTCTCAGTCGAGGCGTTAAACCCATATCCTGATGACTTCTCTAGCTCGGGAGCGTATAGTTAGACTGGTTATAATGAACAAGTAGAAGAAAATGTCTTTCTTGTCCATGGAATATGGCTATGAAGTTTGGGTGGGATAAGTGAAAATCTTAAGGCTCCCTTCTGATCAGTTTTTAAAATGAAAACAAGTAATTTGCTGGGGGAAACGTAAGACAAGTGCAACCATCAAAGATTCAAAATTCCTGCTACGTGGCCATTCAGCTTACCTGTCTGGCTTATGTCAGAAGAGTCCCGGAGGGTGGGCTAGTGAAAGGTTAAACACAGGTCGTGATTCCCGTTGTGCTGCCGTTCCAGATTTGGTTACTACAGCAAAACAAAGAGCCTCAGTAGCCTGTGGTAAAGTTATTAACCAGCAAATGTTCTTTGTCTATTTCAATAAGCGGAGAAGGCCTTGTTTAACCCAGCAAGGATAAAGGCACACCTCACCCAACGTGCCTTAGCGCCCAACTGTGCTTCTGTGCTACAACTCAGCCCACAGGGACTTGGGTCATCAGAGCACCCATCACAAGGGTCTACTATGATTATGATAAAATGCTGACGAAACCTAAATAGCAGGTATTAGGGACCCTGGGTGTCCTAGTGGTGCTGGTGCGGTTTATATTTTTGACATTCTAGTTGGTATGAGTGGTGTCTCATTGTTTTAACTTGCTCTTCTCTGATGACATATGATGTAGAACATCTTTTCATATGCATTCTTCTCTGTACATCTTTTTTAGTAAGATGTCCTATCAGATCTTTGGCCCATCTTTAAATCATGTTCTTTCTTGGGTCTTCCCTGGTGGCACAAGGGGTTAAGCATCGCACTATGATGCAGCTGCAGTCACTGCAGCATGAGCTCGATCCCTGACCAGGGAGCTGACACACATAGCACAGCAGACCTCTCCTGTCTTGCTCGCTGCTCCCCTCAGCAGTGTACTTCTGTTGCTCTGCCTGTTCTGCTCCCCACTCTGTCTCTGGTGATTCTTCTCATCCCCCACTCCTCTGGCCTGTACCTTAACTCTTGTATGCATAAATAAGTAAAATTAAAAAAAATCATGTTCTTTCTCATTGAGTTTATAGGGCTTTTTGTATAATTTAGATACCAGTTCTTTATTAGACCGGTGTTTTGCAAATATTCCTTCAGGCTGTGATTTGTTTTTACATTCTCTTTACAGAACAAAAGTTTCTATTTTAAAAAAATATTTTTTATGCATAGAAGAACTGGGGTGCAAGCCAGAGGTGTGGGGGGGTGAGAGGATTCACCAGAGACAGAGTGGGGAGCAGAACAGGCAGATCTACTGAAATGTGCTGCTGACTGGAACAGCAGGTAAGACAGGAGAGGTCTGCTGTGCCATATGTGGGGTAGCTCCCTGGCCTGGATCCAACTCAGGCTACAGGGGTGGTAGCACGGAGATTTAACCCCTAGGCTACCATGGAGGCCCAGAAGTTTCGAACTTTAATGAGGTTCAGTTTATCCATTTTTTTCTTTAATGGTGTCATATGCACAAAGACACTACCAAACCAAAATTCACCTAGATTTTCTCCAACATTATCTTCTAGGAGTTTTACAGTTTTTGTTTCATATTTGGGTTATTTCATATTTAGGTTATGATCCATTTACATGTAAATTTTCATAAAAGTGAAGTGTATTTAATTGAAAAAAATCAAGACCTATAGGGTGTGGTATACTAATAGACATCTGAAGAGGTGTGAACCTGTATCTGATTATATATAGTGTTGTAAGCCAATGTTATCTGAATTAAAAATAAATAAAATGTGCACTAATTTTGAAAGGCAAAAAATAAAGGTGATGAAAAACATCAGTCCTCTTCACTGCTGCTTTCTATTCCTAGATCACGTCTTCAAGTCATTTTAGCTGTTTTTTTTTTAGTGCAGATCTTCATATATTTAGATAAACAAATAAGAATTATAGCTAACACTACTAAGTGTTCATTCACAATGTGGCAAGCCCTGCCCTAAGTGTTCTGCATGCCTTATTTTATCAGCTTGCAGCGTATTTTAGAGATGAGAAAAATTGAGTCTAAAGGGCTTAGGTAGGGGCCTCCCTGGTGGCGCAGGGGGTTGAGCGCCGCACTGTGAAGCATCCGCCGCCACACAGTAGCGTGAGTCTGATCCCTGGCCAAGGAGCGGACCCACCTGGCGCAGCAGACCTCTCCTGTCTCTCCCGCTGTTCCCCTCAGCAGTGTATTTCAGTAGATCTGCCTGTTCTGCTCCCGACTCTGTCTCTGGCGAATCCTCTCACCTCCCAACACTCTGGCCTGTACCCCAGCTCTTGTATGCATAAATAAAAAATGAATAAAAGGTTTAGGTAATCACACAAGAGATGAGCAGGTGGCAGAGATAGGGTCTAAGCCCATGCAGCGTGTTCTTTTATTGTAATGTCTACCTGTGGTTTCTTGACTTATTGATTTTAGTCTGTTGGGTTCCTAATATAAATACTTAGCATTTATACTACCTAAGCCCAAGATTTCTTTTTATTATCTCAATATGACATATTTCATTGAATTTAAGACCTCAGTGATTGGAAGACACTTTTATATATCACTAAAATATAGAACTTACAAAAACCCACAATGCTTTCTTGTCTCTTAGAACTTTCATTTCATATTTATTGAAAGAGCTGTTAGACTTGGGATGGATAATTTATATCATTTGTACATGCATGTTATAAAAAGAAAAATAAAATAAATTGGTTGAAGTATTAAAAAATGTCTTCATATTTAGAACCCCATCCTTTGAGTCTTTTTTTTTTTTACCTCAAAGATGTCAATGCTCACGTTTTATCTATTTTTTGAAAACACGGTATTGCACCTGGTGAATTGGTGGTGGGAATTCCGTGGGGACTACAAATGATGTCAAATATACAGAGAAAAAAAGTTTAAAAAATAAATGTTAACAGAAAAAACTAATATAAAAAAACCCTGTAAAAAACAACAACAATAAAACCCCATAGTTTTGCACTCTGTACCTTCAAGCATTTTGGTGATACGGCTTTTTTTAAAGTCTTTTTTTTTAAGATTTATTTTTATTTATTTATACATACAAGAACTGGGGTACATGCCAGAGGTGGCGGATGAGAGTATTCACCAGACACAGAGTCGGGAGCAGAACAGGCAGATCTACTGAAATACACTGCTGAGGGGAGCAGCGGGAGAGACAGGAGAGGTCTGCTGAGCCATGTGGGTCCGCTCCCTGGCCTGGGATTGAACTCTTGCTGCATTGGCTGGCAGTAGCTTGATAGTGCTGAGATTTAACTCCTGTGCTCCTAGGGAGACCCAAGCTTTTAGATTTATATTTATTACTCAAAAAAAGCTTCAAAAATGAAATTTTTTATTTAGCTCTGACTCTGTCCTTGTGCCTTCAACACTTCCACAATGATTTTCTGCTCCTCAATAAGAAAAGTCCCCTTCTGGGCCTCCCTAGTGGCACAGGGGGCTATGACACTATGAAGCTATCTGCAGCCACTGCAACACATTCAATCCCCAGCCAGGGAGCTGATCCACATGACCCAGCAGACCTCCCCTGTGTCACCTGCTGCTCCCCTCAGGAGTGTATTTCCGTCTATCTGCCTGCTCTGCTCCCCACTTTGTCTCTGGTTGAATCCTCTCACTCCCATCTGCACCGCTGGCCTGCACCCCAGCTCTTGTATGCATAAATAAATCTTTTTTTTTTTTAAAGCCCACTTGCTCCTGCCCCAGACACATTCAGCACACACGGAGCCACCACTGGCCCAGCTGGCATGTTTTTGTTTTAGAGAGCTCAGGAACTGTGGGTCTCACAGCAAGAACTTCTTGCAGTCAGTCTGGGCAACCACCACGTTGGGAGTTAGGTACTTTCCAAACTTTCTTGGTATAAAGGAAAGTAATTCTATCAGCAGGGTTCTGGACAGCCTAGTTTTGTTAGAGGCTGTTAGAGGGCAGCCTAGTTTTGTTAGAGGCTGGAGAGCGTACGCCTGTAGATCAAACACTGGCTCAGTTTGACACTGTCTCTGGAAGATGATATGGCATTTTAAAAAGAGGGATCCATCTTGAGCATAATTGGCGAGAACACAAACTGGCCCAGCCTCTGTGTAAACAGGATGGAGGTTCCTTAAAATATTAAAAATAGATCTACCATATGGCCCGAACTTGACGAATGCAAAACAACTAACTCCAAGGTTATATGCGCAGTCCCAAGTTCACTTAATTTACTATAACCAAGTTATGATGGAAACAACTTAAGTACCCAGTGGAGAGGAATGGGTTAAGGAGATGTGGTACCCATTCAGGATGCAGTACAACTCAGCTCTGAAAAAGGATGAGATCTTGCCATTTGCGACACGGATGGAAATGGAGGGATTATGCTGTGAAATAAGTCAGGAGGAGAAAGACAAATTCAGAAGGAAAAATCGTCTTGTATTTGTTTTATGGCTACATTATTTTCTCTAGATATTACAGACTTGTTTTCTATATTGTCTCTGCTTCCTCTTCGTTTTCCTTTTCCTGGTTGTATTTTTGGTCTTTCATGATTAGGCTTCCCTCATAGGCTTGATGGCTCCTTGTTTCCTTTGACACTTAGGAGTGAGGTATCAGGACCTCCCTGGTGGCGCGGTGGGTTAAGCAACGCACTATGAAGCAAACCGCAGCCACTGCAGCACGAGTTCGATCCCTGCTGCCGGGACCCACATGGCGCAGCAGACCTCTCCTGCCTCGCCCGCTGCTCTCCTCAGCAGTGTGTTTCAGTCAGTGTGCCTGTTCTGCTCCCCACTCTGTCTCTGGCGAACCCTCTTATCTCCCTGGGCTCTGGCCTGTACCCTAGCTCTTGTATGCATAAATAAATAAATCTTTAAAAAAATAGTGAGGTATCAAAAAGATTTGTTTTGCGCTTATGAGATGTAGTTTCACTGTATGGTGATTGGATAGGGATGTCGCTATTTTTTAAGAATGCAAAATGTTGCACTTAAAGGTTTTGTCCCTAGGGTCATTCAATATTTCTAGAGGCAAATCTTTTTCTTTCCAGGAAGGTAATGTGCCTAACTAGCATTGTTCTCAGTTACATGGGAGAGGCCTGAGGTGTGATGGCAGACTTGCTCTTAATTCCTCCAAGTGGGTAAAGCTCTAATTCCTCACTTCTTTCTGTTCCTGAGCGTCCAGACCTTGGAGACTCTCTGGCTGGCTTCCTCCACCAGCTAATAGCCCTTGGGTCTCCTGTCCCTGTGGGGAAGGGCACTGACCCAGGATGGAGGAGGAGATGTGGACATCGTCTACGTTTGAAAAATACAAAATCATCTTCCCTGTTTTTAGTCCAATGTTTCATCCACATTCCTGTAGTACCTGATGTTTTATGCTCCTGTTTTTTTTCTGGGGTTTTGTGGTATACATTTTCTTCTTCCTTTTTGATATTCACTCGATAACTATTTTTTTTAGCAAGTGATTATCCCTGTATTAAAAAGGGTGACTTACAATGGTGACTTCAACCTCAACCCCTGGCTCAGTGCTGATGGAAGTGATCTGTTCGACAATCTCAGAAGGCCTGTGCAAGCCAATGAGTCGCTTGCGGATCCTCATCTGAAAGCGAGCCCAAGTCTTAGACCCTTCACCACACGGAGTTTTCCTTGTAGTGATCCTCAGAGTCTTGGTAGGCATCCGAACAGGGCCTTTAACTTTGAGGTTCTTGTCCTTTGCACCGCTGATAAGTCGGCACACACCTTCTCCAAAGACTTCACGTTGCGGCTGGTTAGAGTAATCCTAATTCGGTGAATCGCCACCTCCGGTTCCACGGGTGTCTTTCCGGCATCTTTAAACGCCATGGCTGAGGAGCGGCTTCCTGACCGACTTGTTCCTCGGCAAGAGAGAACAGCGGTGAGTCAGGAACAGGAGCTGACGAACTACAGCTCCGATGTCCCACAACCGCGACCGCGTCTTCCGCGAAAAAAGCCACTCTGTAACTATTGAATATTCCGCTTTCTTAGATCTGCTATTCATTTTCTTGCTTTCTACTTTCTGCATTTCTTCAGTTTCCATTTTTAATAATGGTACTAGAGAAAAGGTTTGTAATTTCACTAAATAATCCCAATAAAAATACATGTACTAGACCAGATGTTTCAAAAAAAAAGTAAAGAAATAGAATGTATAGATGAAAAGCAAAAATCCTTTTCCCCCAGTCTCTCTTTCAAAAGGTAACCATTGTGCTCATTTTCTTGATTTAAGATAGAATTAAAAAAAGAAATCATAAGTATGTATATATGTAAGTGCACATACATGAAGAGGGGGAGGATATAACTATCCAGTGTATACAGTAGATTTTCCCCATAATATTCTTGGAGATACTTTGCTATTGGCACATGCAGATTCATCTTGTTCTCTTACTAGCTGTATAGTACTCCATCGTATCATTCACCATAATTTCTTGTGAATAAACTGGTTCTGAACTATTTCTAGAGTCCTGCAACGCTATAAGTTGATTCTCTAGTAATTTTTTTATAGTGCAAACAATTATTTCAGGATAACGAAATGTTTCCTAATTATTTCATTTTTCAGGCTCGTACAGCAACCTTTCTTAAAGTGACTCCACTTATAAATGACAGATGGCTGCATATATAGTTGTAGGGGTTTCAGGTGATATACTCAGAGAGGAAGCGAGCAAAATTATTGATAGCCTTCTGGTTGCAAGAAACAAATTCCATTTGAAGGGAAATTCCAGCTAAAGGAGAAAAGAAAAGTTGGTTTTAGGGATATACTGTGGTTTTGTAGGCTCTAATGGCAGGTAGACTTCAGAAAAAACCAGGACCACAGACCCAGCTCCACCAGAACGCTGACATTTAGCACTGCTCCTCTCTGCACTTTATCCTGCCAGCAATCAGTTTCCTCCACTACGCTGCTCCGAGTAGATAACCTGGCTGTGTGCTGCTCAGAGCTGTACATCTCAGCACCCTGAGGAGAGCCTTGTCTGGTGTAAAGTTTCCAGTGCTAGTTTAACATTTTCTGGAGGAAAGGAGAGTCTGATTGGCCTGGTTTTAGTCAGGCTGTCACATTAGGGGCAATAAAATATTCAGCTGTATCTAGGGAGCAGTGCTGAATTCACGTTTGCTGCCATTGTTAGCACGCTGTGTCTGACAATAAAAGCAGCTCCCACCCAAGAAGGCCACAGAGGAAGCAGTATGTTAGGAGACGGAGTAAACAGAGTCTATTGAGGACAGTCAATGTGAAGAGATGAAGCAAAAATTCCAAGAAGGTGCGCATACAGAAGACACCGCTGACTATAGAAGAGAAGTGCTGGAGGAAACAAGGAAAGGGCTGGGAAGGGAGCCCTACATGAAGGGAAGGGGGCAGTATGTGATATAGCAGTGGATAACCACTCTTGGGATTACTGTGACATACCTGTCAGACATGGGAGATTTGAATGACTCAGAAAATGGTGAGCAAATAGTTTACAGTTGTGGTCAAGGCGATACTGCTTACTGCTACAGCTGATAATGGCCTGGGCGAGGAGGGGCACTCTGGTGACTTCCGTCCTCCTCTACCCAGTCCAATTTCCCCTTGACCTAGGTCAACTCCTTAGATGGCTAGGGTTTTTGCCCAGACCCAAATCTTTCTTTTTATTAACATATTTTTATTTGGAAATGTTTACATCAGTACAGTGAAACAAAATTAATTTTTTTAGTTGTAAACCTTTTGGCAATCATATTTTATTAGATGGTGGGAGGGCTAGCCAGGGTCCCTTCTAAGGAACTTATAGATTCTATACCATTACAATTTAACAAGGGTCAACTTTTAAAAAACAAGTCAAACACATACACAGAACAGTGATTTAAAGCATAAGTCAACTGGGGCCTCCCTGGTGGCGGAAGGGGTTAAGCACTGTACCATGAAGCAGATGCAGCATGAGTTTGATTCCCAGCCAGGGCAGTGACCCACATGGTGCAGCAGACCTCTCCTGTCTCGCCTGCTGCTCCCCTCAGCAGTGTGTTTCAATTGATCGGCCTGTTCTGTTCCCCACTCTGTCTCTGGTGAATCCTCTCACCCCCACACCTGTGGTCTGTACCACAGTTCTTGTATGCATAAATAAATCTTTTTTAAAAAAGGGGGTATCAATTTGTAACAACAGCTCTACATCAAAAGTGAAGCCAAATTTTAGAGATACAGGATATAGTTTATTATAAGAGAGGCATGGGAATTATTTACATGATGACAGATTTCAGAACTTCAGTGGAATGGGTGGTTTCACCCGATGCCATTTAAATAGTTTATTTCAGTCTACGTAGTTTCCAAGAATGTCACCATGTCTGCATAAGAAGTAATCCTGTTGTCTAGAGCTGCTTTGGTGCCTCCACATTCTGGGAGAACTTTACCTCCAACTTTGACACTAACTGGTTGACTCTTCCCATCCTTTTTTTTTTTTCGTGGATCCAACAGCTATTACTGTTGTTGGTGATATTTTTCCTTGAGATTTTGCCAGAAGCATATCTCATTTTGGCTAGTTTCATTTGTACTCCTTTCAACTAATACTTGGTGACAGAGGGGAAGGAGTGTTCTAGATGCCTGTCATTCCACTAGTCTGGTGGCCCCAGTTCATATTCTGCTCTAGGGCCACCATCCGGCCACTGGACGTGTGACTCCAAATTTGTTTTTAGAGTCCAGATCCTAAGTCAACTAGGACACAATGCAGAAAACTGGTTTTGATTTTTATTCGGAAAATGTTCCCATTCGTCAGCACATGGCAAGTTTATTAAGGAATGGAAAAAAGGAAAGGGGACACCTGCACAGACACAGAATGCTGTGGAAAACTGTTGAAATATAAAAAACACAGAAATAAATCTTCTCAGATATACCTATTCTTTGTAATTTTCCCTTTTTTAGAAAAAATATTTATTTATGCATTCAAGAGCTGGGGTACAGGCCAGAGTTGCAGGAGGTGAGAGGACTCACCAGAGCGGGGAGCAGAACAGGCAGATTGACTGAAATACACTGCTGAGGGCAGCAGCGGGTGAGGCAAAAGTCTGCCTTGCCATGTGGGTCCCCTCGCTGGCCGGGGATCGAACATGCGCTGCTGTGCCACGGATGCTTCACAGTGCGGTGCTCAACCCGCTGCGCCACCAGGGAGGCCCTTGTTTCCCTTTATTTCTCAGAACATTTTAAACATTCTTCTTTTAAATTTAGATTCATTTCTTACAATGTTTGTAGTGCAAATTCTCCCATTAGCTGTCTGCTGACTTTGTTCTTTCATGGAGGGTTTTTCCTGTTTTTGGTAAGCGTTCCCTGTAAGCTCATTTTCAGTAGGACTCCCCCTTGCAGTTTCCTTTGTGGAAGCTTGAGGAGAACATCCTTACAGGACAGTCTTGTGTACGCTTCTGTGAGGCCCTACGGTCTTCACTGGCCAAGGAACGGCACTTCGCTAGCTCTTCAGCTTGGCATCTCAGTAATGCTCATGGGACCATGACTTGATCAACTACAGAGGCATGAATTTCTTTGTAGGTGACTCCACTTACATCTCTGGGTGATGGCGGACTTTCTTATAGTTTCCTACTGACCCCAGGTCAAGAGCCGTGTTCTTCTAGACATCATTTCACGGGGAAGTGATCCTCTGAAATTCTTGCCCCAGTGTCGAAACCTTAGTATCAAAAAAGAGGCAGTCATTGGGCCAACATCTTGGTCCCTCCTCTCTGAACTTCCTGACCTCCACTCTCAAAATGTTCTGCTGGGTTCCATTTATTTCTAGCTCTTTGGGATTTCCCATTTTTAGTTTCAAGCCCAAGTGTTAAACTTCTACTCTTTTTTTTTCTCCCCGTTACATGTATTGATCAGAAGTCATTTCCAGTCATTCCACATAATGCAATCAGTGTCTCAAACCAAACAAACCAAACCAGTCATTTCACTTCCTTAGGACTGCACTGAGAGTGCCTGAAATCAGGGAACCTGCCTCTCTAGGTTCACTATCCACCACTTTCTCCTCTTGTCCCCACCCACAGCCAGCCTCGACACTCATCAGACAGGAACTTTTCTCTTTATTTCATAGTTGCATTTAGGGTGTGTGTTGATGGCAGTTACATCTGTTTGTTCTCTAGTTTGCATACTCTTGAGAAGGGACTGTAGTAATCGACAGTAGCAGTAACTCCAGCTCCTGAGAGCCCAGGCCCAAGGAAACAGTAGCCCACATGGCATCACCTCTGGGTGTAGTAATACCACATGACTTTAATTTTATTTCATTCAAATTGCTGTCCAGTCTAATTAGGTTTGCACTGAATTATATATTAATTCAAGATCTGACAGTTTAAGAATATTAATTAATACCAACTCATTATTTCCAAGGACCTGGTACAGCTTTTCATTTGTGAGACCTTGTTTTATGTCCTTTAGTGATACACTTGTTAAATTTATTCTTGAGTATCTTATATAATTTCGAACACATCAACATGGTTCAAAATCTAAAAGTTTAAAAATACAGTGAATTTTCCCTTCCATTGCTATCCCTGCTCTACCCAACTCCCCTTTCCTCCAGAGGTATGTACGTATAAGTGAGCAGATACATACTTACCTGTGCGATTGTGTTAGGCGAACGTGATAACCACTACACTACGGAAACACATAACCTGTGCGATTGTGAATGGAATACTTTCGTTATTGTTTCTAGTTGATTATTTCTAGAAGAAAGCTATTGATTTTTGTACACTTATCTTTTATTCAGGCACATCAAGTTTCCTTATTAATGTATTCATATAGCCTTTTGGATTTCCTAAAAACACATTTAACAGCAAAACAAAATTTATTATTTTACAGTACTTACACCAATTATTTCATTTTCTTCCCTAATTACTTTTAACTGAACTTTCAAAGAACTGTTGAATCTTGGTTTACTTCAGGCTTCAATAGAAATGATATGAATATTTACAATTAAAAATGATCTTTGCTACATGTTTTTGAATGAATAGTTTCCTTTTCTTTTCCTTAGAGCTTTTACTTTATCAAATCATATACTTAAAGCTGTGAAATTATCAAATGCTTTTTAAGCATATGCTAATAACATTTTATTTCCTTTCATTGAAAAAAATATTTTGAAATAATTTTAGGTTAACAGAAAAGTTGTAAAAAAAAATACAAAGAAATTCTGTATATCCTTACTCAGATTTCCCAAATAGTAATACTTTATCATTGTGTGTGTGTATGTATAATATATATATAGGCATACACATATATATAAAATTTAAGATTTCTTGAAGCATTTGCAAACTGTCTTTGCCCTAATCTCTAAATACTTCAAGGTATATTTTTAAAAACAAGGATATTCTTAGTCATATAAGAAACATTATAAAAATATTAATATTAATCTATAGGTATTTAAATGATATTAAAGTTTTTGGTGTCATGGATTATAGTAAAGTTTCCTGATACTCAGGCTTGGATTGGTGAAATAAACCTTTTGTGATCATGGTGTATATTCAACTTGATTTTATTTGGAACTTTTGCATCTATAGTAATAAGTGAGATTATACTATGATATTCCTCTAGGCACTTTATCAAGTTTGTGTAGTCATCTTATGCTGGCCTTTAAAAATCAACTGAGCATATTTTCATCTTCTCCATTGTCTGAAGTGATTGTAACAACTAAAAATTAGAACCCACTTATTTTTTGTGCTGGGTGATGGCTCTAGTAATATTCATTTTGTGATACTTCTCTAAACTGAATACTTGCAATTTTTGCACCTTTCCTTATATATTTCAATAACATTATTAACACAATCTTTAAAAAGAATAAATTTTTAATGACTTTTCCAATTTCTTCTCTGGTAATTATTCAAAGTATAGGAAATTATCTATTTGCTCTGTTTTCAGTTTTGTGGCCAAAGATTTTAAAGATTTATTTACATACACGATCTGGGGTACAGGCCATAGGTGTGGGGGTGAGAGGATTCACCAGAGATAGAGTGGGGAACAGAACAGGCACATCGACTGCAATACACTGCTGAGGGGAGCAGCAGGCAATACAGGAGGGGTCTGCTGCACCATGTGGGTCAGCGCCCTGGCCGGGGATTGAACTGGTGCTGCAGTACTGAGGATGCTTCATAGTGCAGTGCTTAACCCCTTGCACCACCAGGGAGGCCCTTAAAATTCTTTTATACTCTTCCTTATATATGGTGATGCCTGATTTCTCACTACTAATGTTTCATCCTTTCTTTTTATCAGAATAAGTTTTTATCTATTTCAATGGTGCTTTCAAAGAATCATTTTTCTATTTACCTTTTCTTTTTTCTGGTTTCCTACTTGGTTAACTTCAGGTTTTAACTTCATTGGTTCATTTTCTAGTGGTTTAATATATATGTTTTTTCTATATTTCTCAAACAATCACAACACATTGAGTATTTCTTTTTGAGTAATAAAGGTATTACATTGCATTAAAAAGTTCAGCCTCAGGCCTTGCAGGCTACTCAATAGGTTATCTGGGTCTTATTTTGCCCCATCTGCTCAGGGTCTAATCCTGGCAGGTCCTACTGTCTGGCCACAAGCATGTGACAAGTAAATGTGTGCTGAGTGAACTAATGGTACTGTCCTGTCCTGGGGTCTGTGCTGAAGATCTATGTTTGATTTAGGGCCTATCCACCCATCCAAATACCTGGAGCATCCATCACACAGCTGGCATTATGCCAGATTCTAAGACCAGAACAGTGAGCTGAACAATTTTGTACCTGCCCATTGGAGCTTCCATTCTAGTGACAAAGACAGACACAGAACAAGTTAAGTGAACAGAGGATGCCACAGAAGTATAAAATACAGGTCCAGTGTTCCCTGGGACGTATACCAAAGAATCCCCAGAAATGGTACTTAGGTCCAGCAGAGTCTGAAGGTCTATCCTATCTCGCTCCCTAATCTCAAGAAGATGGTCACTGCGTTTTCTCATGCAAAAGTTACTTGGTTTAGATTTATGCTCCTGGCTATAGCTGACTGAACCAAGAGACTGACCTAGGCATAAGAACTTTATCCAATAGGAATCTTCCCTATAGGATGGTCACTGACTTCCCCTCAAGGGATGGTCACCCCAAACAGAAGAAAGCGAACACAGAGATAGTAAAAGAGGAAGAAACAAAAAAAGAATAGCAGAGTCACAAAATGGCAGTCACAAACTCTGTGGTACTGGTTTGACACTATAGGTATCAGTATCAATTCATGGTTTTTAATAATATATAGACAGATACAATGATAAATGCAGATGTGTGTGATACATATGTTGGCATACATACATACATACATACATACATACATACATGTTCTAGCTCTGTCTGCTGAAAGGGCCTAGAAGCAATGTCACTCCAGTAGCAATGAATACAGTCAGTGCCCAGATCTTGGTTTCTAAGTACTATTGCTGAATAAAAGGAACCAGGAGCTGCTGGGAGAAATGGCTGGTGTCAGGGATAGAACAGGAAAAATACAAGTGAGCTTGGAATAGCCTCTGGTACCAAAAAATCAAGGAGTACTTAAAAAAAAAAAGATGCAGGCGATGTTGAAACAACACAGGAGCCAACTTGAAAGAGTTCCCGGTGGCCAGATCTAGGCCAATTTGAGTAACAAAATTAACTATGTTAGTATTAGACTATTACCCCTAGAATAAAACAAATATCCACTAGCTTATACTGATATAAATTTTGAATAAATAAATGGGGAAAAGAGACAGTTCTTCCTTACAGCAGAACACCAGTTAATATGGATGGTAAAAAAAGAGAAGGTCACTATCAGACAAACACATTAAAGCTTAGCGCAAGCGAGAACCACTGCTCTGCACACAGAGATACGAGCACAGGCTAAGGGTAAAGAAGACATCTGCATAGCTTAAGGTATCTTCCCACGTGACTCTTAGTAATTACAAAGGGGAAGCTGCAGTCATGTACAGTGGGTAAACCGGCACACATCACCTCCATTGTGTGATCAGTTAACACCCCCGCTCTGAGGCACCAAGAAGGGACAGCATCATTTGTGTGGTGGTCTTGCCCAAAAAGCAGACCCTCAGCCTAAACATGTGAGAACAGCAGACAGACCCACGAACCAACTTAAGGGACAGTCTACAAAATAATCACCTTGGACATTTCTAAAGTATCCGGGTCATGAAAGGCAGAGAAAGAAGAGCTGTCACAGGTGAAGATGGAAACGTAACAAAATACAACGTGCGCTCCTGGACCAGAGAAAGAACATCGGGGGGAAACTGGCAATTTTGGAGGTCTGTTAATTTGCAGCAGTGGGTCAAGGTTAATTTCCTTATTTTATACAATGATTCTGTAAGATACTAATATTAAAGAGAAGCCAGGAAAAGAGTATATGGGAACTCTACTTTGTGAAATTTTCTGTAAATCAAATTATTTCAAAACAAGAAGGAAATAATAAAAGGAGTAACAGTCACTGAGGTAGGGAGCAGCAGCCACAGTTCCTGGAGGGACTGGGCGCGATTTCTGGGGCCTCTGCAGGGGCCTTGTCCCAGCTTCTGCCGGCCTCGTCCCCACATTTTGCTAGGACATTCTTCTATCAGCCGAGGGACTCTAATAACTATTCCTACTTCCTGCTTCCTGCAAGACATTAGCTAAGGCCAAATCTGGGTTCCGAATCAGCCCTCATGGGGAGGGGGACATGGGGGTCATCAATGGTGGCTTTGGGTGCTGGCGGCTGGCACGCACCCCGCCCTGCTGTGCTAAGCTGAGGCTGGAGCACGGGGTCTCTGGAACGCCTTGGCCGGGTGCTCAGTGACTAACATGCAGACTTACTGGGAGCGACGTGCTGCAGGCTCACTGAGCTGGGCCAGCAGTACAGGCAGGCAGACTCCAAGGCCACCTGGGCAGAGTCTGACCCCATGGTCTCTCCCCGAGAGCCCCAAAATCTGTGTTGTTAGGGCTCCTGAAGGAGACCCCTGTAGAGTGGAGCTTGCTTTGTCTTTTGGTGACCCTTGTCCAGCCCAGATTTGGGCAGCGTAGTGCAGCAGGCAGCATTTCTCTATGCTGCCCGAGTCCCGAGTGGGAAGAAACATGATCTGGCCTTGACTCCAGACTATGGGGTGAGAAGGAACAGTAGTTATGATATGGCAGTGGAAGAGGGAGGGTTCTATGGGCGCCTTCCCCTTGGAATTCTAGGGCAGGGGAAAGAGGTAGCTACAGCCTGAACAGCAGCTCCGTGCCTGGACCTGCAGTCTCTCCATCCCACTGGAGACATCCTGGGGACCCAGCTGCATGAGGGCACAGCCTGGTCCTTGTCTTACAGCCCGCTGCTCTTAGCTGCTATACATCTGAGCTTCCCAGGAATGCATTAAAGTTCCAGGGACTAGGAGGGAATGGGGATCACCCTGGAGGATAAAGATAAGGGACCCCCAACTCCCCCCTGCCTTGATGGAGTGGAAAGGTAGCTCTTCTTCTGAGGCTTATTACCAGGTTTTGGGCCCATAATGAAAAGGGAGAGCAAAATTCCTGCCTTAGACTTCGGGGCTGAGGAGGATCTTTTAGAGGCTGTGAGGAGGCAAGCAGCCTTAGGCCAGAGGAGGGAGAGGCAGGTAGGTCAGTTGCCATGCCACAGCCAGGGGGTCTTTATTGGGTGCTGAGGGCACGGATAGGCAGGTAGTCAAAGGTAGATGGTGAATCACACCTTCTCAGGGTGTATTGGTGCCCGGATGTCCAGTTTGTGCGTCTTGCTGTCTTTATCGATGATCTCCAGCCTCAGTTTGGGAGGGCGCTTCTCAGCTTGGGGTGAGGGCAGTTCAGGGTTCTTGAGTAACTGCTTGTCTGAGTCCTCCACGGTGATGCGCAGAGTGCAGCCCCCTGGCAGCAGGTCCTGTTCGTAGGCGGCGGCCAGCTGGTTCACCACGCGGCGCTCTACCTGCAGGGGGCAGGTGCAGTGGCCGTCACCGCTGCCACACAGGCCAAGCTCTATCACTCACTACTTGGACAGACAGAAACATGGGAGCTGGTTTCCTCAACTGCAGTGTGGCGCTAACAACACATAGCTTGCAGGAGTGTGCTCGAGACTCAATGAATTCAGAGCCGGAGGCTCCCAACTCAGCTTCCCATCCCGGTAGGGCTCGTACTCAGCTGTCTCCAGGACAGGGTTTTACTTGCTCACACTGCGTTTTGAGTTCTGAAGGGGCATCTGCTCCGCATATGGGTAAGTCCAGCAGCCAAAATCTAGGGAGAAAGGCTGGGAGAGACGGGGGCACCACGGGGGGAGCAGTGGCCCGTGCTCACCTCATGTTTGATGGAGCGGGCGCCATAGTGCACGTTGTAGCCGTCGACCAACACGTCCGCCACCTCGCGGTCCCAAAGCAGGGTGATGTTGTGCCTTTGCTTGGCCTGCGGCAGGAGAGAGAGCCCACAGGTGGCCCCGCGCTCTCCGTCACTCTGGCCTGAGGCCTGGGCCCGCGAGGGATGAGTGCCCCCAGAGCTGCTGACCCCGCCCTACTTTGTGACCCATTTTGGAGAGGGGGTGCCCCAAGCCCAAGGTACCCAGATTTCCAGTGGGCAGAGGTTCTGTCCCCACCAGGGAAGCCCTCACTCTTACCCTCTTGGCCCAGAAGTTCAGTTCCTTGTTGACAAGCTGGATGAGTTCTGAGTGGCAGAAGGGGAGGAAGTAGACGATCTCATTGATTCGTCCCAGAAACTCATCCCTCCGGAAGTGGGCCTGCAGGGTCAGATTAGAAGTGGCATGAGCTCAGTGACTCAGAGGGAGTAAAAGGAATTATTGGGCCCCAGTGGGGATGATGGGGGTCCTTCCACATCTTTAGGATAGCTAAGAGAATCTCCTACTCCCCCCACCAGAGACTGCCGCAGAAGAACAAAGGCTTCTTACTTTTAGGATGGGACGGATCACATTCTCCTTGAAGTTCTTTGAGATGGTGATCTTGTCACTCATCTGGACATCACCTGTGGAAAGATAATCATAAACTCCTTACACCTAAGGACCTCTGGGAGCTGTGTCCTCCCTTGGCCCCATCCATGAAGACCCCTGGTCTTGTTCCTGATGGTCTTTGTGATCCCGGTCAAGGTCCCAGGTCCCCAGGACCTTGGTCTGGTCTCCTCCCCTGAACTGAGAGGATTGGCTTGGGTACTTTCTGAGGCCCTGCCAGGCCTTATGTGCCACAAAGTCTGGAGTTCCTTAGGGTGGACACTGTGAAGGAGAGACTTTTTAAATGCCAAGGGCAGGTTTATTATAAAAAGGGAAGCAAAGGACGCTTGCACAGACACAAGCAGGCAGAAAGAACAGCCAAGGAAAGGGACAGGTTTGTTAAGAGAGGCCTGCATAGTCCCAGGTGGACAGCCTTGGGAGGAGAGCTGCCGCCGCTGCTCTGCAAGGGGAGACAGTGATGAGAAACACCTGCATAGTCCCAGGTGGGCAGGAGAGCTGCCCCAACATGCTCCTTTCTAGGGCTTGTTGACACAGGAAATCTGGATGAAAAAGGTGGTATCCACCTCCATCGTTTCTGATCTGACATCCCTTCATTGTACCCAAATGTCTCTATCTGCTGAGTGTATGTCTCCTCAGTCCCATCTCAGCCTCTTCCTGGATGTCTCTGGCCATTCCTCTATATGGAGCTTTCCTGTCACCCAAAAGACTCAGGGCTTTCTTGAGGAAATCTGTCTATTATGTGGTATGAGTTTGGGGTCTGTGCAGTGCCAACTAGGGACAAAACTGCCTGCCAGGATTCTCACCTGGGCCTCGGACCCCAATACCATTCTTTCCCCAGGAGATGTGCTTGTGGCCTGGTCACCTGCCCAGTGGCCCAGACAATTCAGGCCCTGTACCCTACCAAGGTTCTCAGCGATACGGTTATGGCTCATCTCCAAAGCTTCCTGCCTCAGCTGCAGGGCGTGTTGTGCGATCTCATCACTGGCCACGTTGGAGGTCATGATGAAGATGGCATCCTTACAGTCAATGGTTTTCCCTTTGCCATCGGTCAGCCGGCCCTGGAAGGAGCAGAGATGACATAGTCAGGGTGCTATAAGACTGGGCAGCTTTTCTGGGAAGTCTGTATGGGAACCCCTGTGTTTCCCCCAACCCTGAGCAGCAGCTGTACCCACTGAGAGCACCTTAGAGTCCAGAAATCAGCCTGAATTAATACATGCATCCACGGAACACACTTTCTTGGGGGCCCTCTCTGGGGGAGGCTCTGTGTTGGGGTACTAGGGACTCACTTAGTCTTCCATTATGCTCCCACTTTAGAGTAGCGACATCCAGGAAAGAAGCAACACCAACTGACTCCATTAGGTTAAGCGTTGGGGTAAAGGGAGGCCCAAGTTGCACCGGAGTTCAGAGAGTATTCGACAGCCGGCCACTCTGGGGACGTAGTCATTCTGACGAAAATCCCTTAGCGCACCATGCTGTGGTATCACAACTGTTTTTTTTTTTAAATTTTTGGTGACACAGTGCTATCAAGCTATTGCCACTGCAGCATGAGTTCGAACCCCAGCCAGGGAGGTGACCTCTCCTGTCGCTTCTGCTGCTCCCCTCAGCTGTGTATTTTAGTTGATCTGCCTGTTCTGTTCTCCACTCTGTCTCTGGTGAATCCTCTCACGTGCACCCCACCTTCAATGCATACAAGAACTGGGGTACAGACAGATCGACTGAAATACACTGCTGAGGGGAGCAGCCAGAAAGGAGAGGTCTGCTGTGCTCCCTGGCCAGGGTTAGAACTGATGTTGCAGTGGCTGGTAATAGCTTCATAGTGTTGTGACTTAACCTCCTGTGCCACCAGGGAGGCCCTGATATCACAACTATTATTAGTGTAGTCGAACCTTATAATCAAAATGAGCAAAATGAGCATATAATCAAAATGATCATTATCAAAACGAGCAAAATGAATTGAAACAAGTACAATGTCTGCATCTTGGGGCCAATCTTTGGCCTGACAGCGAGAAATAGGAAATAGGGCTCCTCCTCCTGTGGTCCAAAAGCCACACCAGGGGGCTTTTCTTTGGAATCTTCAGCGCTTTCTAGACACAACAAAGCAAACATCTAACTGTACTGGAGATGCGCCAAGGAAAGACGACAGAAGCAACAGCAGAGAGAAGAGACAGAAGAATGAGGAAGGGATAGCTGTTTCTGGCCATTCAGTTCGAGGGCAAGGCACTCCATCCACGCAGCCAGCCTCCAACCTATCACCGTGTGAGTGCACCTTACACTCTTTCCTACCAAAAGCAACTCACTGAGAGTGAGAGATGGGGTACGGCAGCGGGCCCTGGTGGACACGGCCACCCTCACCGCGCGGCCTGCTGTGCTCTCCGCGCACTGCCGCACCTCGCCCTCCAAGTGGTGGCACTGGCCTGAGGCCTCACAGTCCTGGACGGAAACCGCCTCAGAACGGTTCAGTGACTCATTCAACTATTTTCTCTTAGCTAGAAGACAGGAGTGAGAGCAGAAGTGTGTGTGTGATTCCAGAGTCCACGGCCTTCCCTCTGTGTGAGGCTACTGAGGCCAGACCATCAACTGCCGGACAGATGAAGCCTTGTGTAAGTTTCTTTCCCTAAATAGTTTTCAGACTTCTGCCAATTCAGTTTGCCTCCTTTGGTCCTGAATGGAGAGAAGCAACTGGGGGAGCAGGAAGAGAGAGAGCTGCCTGGGGCTTCCCTTAGGCTGCAGACAATGCATGGCTCCTGCCAGGCTGGACAGGGCGGCCCTGGGCATGGGTCACTGACCTCGGCCTGTTGGCTCCGCCTGAGCAGAGATGCTGGGTCCTGGCCCAGCCCTAACCAACCTCCACAGGGTCAGCACCTGCTTCCAAAGTTAGTGCAATGGCAGACCAGCACTGGCCTTCAGAGCTGAAAGAGGAAGGACTATGCATTAACTGAGCACCTACTGTGTGCGGGACACAGAACCAAGTGATTTAGAGCCTTGCTTTCCACTGGTCGTTGGCAGAGGCCTCCAAGAAAAGTGGTCTAGAAGGATCTGTTCAAAGGGGGTCTGGAGATATAGGTCCTCCCAACTCCTGCCTTGGGGAAAAGGCAAAGGCGCATATGGGTGTTCCTAAGCTTTTGCCATTAGCTTTCTGCTTCACTCCCCGCCTATGGATGACACCACCAGAGAATCCACTTAGGGCAATTTTAGTCTGGGACCAGGCCCAAGTGCATGTGTGACGTGCCCAAGCATGATCATGACACTGTGTGCGCCCCACTCACCTCACGGAGCTCACCCCAAGGACTGAGTTCACACACTGCTGCACTGGCCAGAGCAATAACCCGGCAGCAATTTCATTCTGAGAGATCAAAGCTGCGCTCATAACCAGGCCTGCAGATGGGTCCCAGGTGGGCGAGGGGAGCAGGTGCAGCGTGTGACTGACCCACAGGGTGACTTCCACGGTGCTCACGCCTCCTTCCTCAGAGCCCTTGGTAATAAAGATGTGGCCCAGAGAAGGAGCTGTCACCAACCCACCTGCCACTGAGTGGGATGCAAATGCTCCCCCAGGGCTATAGGGCTGCCTTCCCCTAGTCCCCTGCATGCATCTTGGCAGGGAGGAGCAGAGGGCGGGCTCCCTGGGAAGTACCGCAGTAGTCCTGCATGGAGACCCCACTTCTCTGCACCGTAGGCTTGCGGTATATGCCGGGTGGGGACGGGGTGGTGTCCCTCATGCCTCTAGACTGGAGCAGCTGCTCTTCTGCCTCCTGGTACTGGCTACGCAGCCCAGGGCAGCACCCACCGGAGCAGGCTCAACTGCTCTCTGCCGCCTGCCCCTGCTCATTCACGAGCAAAGAGGCAGGCCTAATGGCTGGCTGGCTGGCTGCGGTCTCTACCTCACGCAGTGCCACGTGAATAAACAGTGAGACTAGTTTCTTGACTTGCCTCTTACCTCTTTGGGATTTTCCTCTTTGACTCTTTCCAGATATGCCACAAGGTTCTTTTCTGCCCTCTTCTTCTCTGTACACAATTTCCCCCTGGCTGAGAGATCGCATCCCTTTCTATAGCCTCTGCACCCGCTCTGTGCTGAAGCAGTCCTCAATCTGTACTTCCTGTCCAGACCTTTCCTGAGCCCCAGGCCTCTACAGCTGGGGAATGGCCTCTTGCATATCTGGCTGTCCCCCAGGCACCTCATTCTCAACAATTCCAAACCTCAGCTCCTCACCCGTCTGTCACTCATTCTCCTGCCCTCTGCCTGAGTGGAAGGCAACAAGAGCCATCATGTCCCCCAGGCCAGAAATCCCACCACTGGCCATCCTTGGGTCCTTCCTCTCTCCCACCCACCGCGGAGCCCTGCACAGTTCACCTTCTGGAAGCTCTTCCTATCCCATAGCCCCTGCTTTAGCAGGCAGCCCCCGTTCTAGCCCGGGTTTTTCAAATCTCTCACTGGTTCCCCTTCTCTCACCACTGCCTTTAGGCTCTTTGTAAGGTGAAAACCTGATCACATTTCTCTCTTGTTTATAGTCTTCAGAGGTTCTTAGGAGCTACCAAGTAAATCCACACGTCTTCACATTGTAACTTGTCCCCCTCTGCTTACCCACCTTGTTGCCACCACTCTGTCCCACTGTCCTCTGCAGTGGAGTAGTCCCGGCAGCTGCAGAGACCAGGCTGTCTCAGGCCCTGTGCTTCCGCACACCAGGTGTCTACCTGGCCCTCTCTACTCTGTCCACTGCCAAGCACTATTCATCCTCGTAAGATCTGCCGAGTGACGGCTGAGTCAAGTCAGGCAACAGAGCCTTTCCCCTGCGATGGGACTCTGGGAACAGCTAGAGAGACCTGGTCCATCCCCCAGGAGCACGTAGGTGCAAACGTCTGCTCAGGAAACACGGATGGCAACTTCTGTCAACAGAACTAAGGCACAAATGCCAGAACTCTAGGTGGCTGATGCAAATTACAGGAAGGAATTACAACTCCCAAAAGGCAGTCAGTGGAGCGAGGGCAGCAGGAAGGTGTGGGCAGGGCTTACACTTGGTGGGTGAGCGTCTTCCAGGTGGGGCTGGTTGTTTTAGCTGGCAGTTGGCTTCACTCCTTCTGGGCCAAGGATACCCCTCCCAAGCACCTATTGACCTGTCTCTCTTGATCCTAGCTGCATGGTAACTATTTAAGCTGAAGACTCTAGAACCGGACTGTCTGTGCTGGAATCTCGGCAAATCAGTTATCTCACTTGACTTCAGTGTGCGCATCTGTTACACAGAGGCCGTAATAATAACTCACCTCACAGGACTTCATAGCTGTCGGGAGGACTAAACGAGCTGACACACCTGTATTTCTCAGAATAGTGCAAACATGTCCGTTACGATCACAGCTCCTTTCTACCCGTCTACCAGGCAGGGAGCACCTGGAGGACAGGCCTGGGTCTGGTCCGTGGCATGCCCCTGAATGCATTCAAGAGGCTGGGACAGAGTGGGAAGCCTCAGAGCATAGGGGCAGAAACTGATTTTGAAGGACTAGCCTTTACTCCTCACCAGGAGGCACAGGGAGGGAGGCACGGGCATGAGGGGCTAGAAAAACGAACAAAACTGGAGCCAGGACAAGGACACCGGGCCAGGTGAGGAAGACAGTGGCAGCTATGGGGATATCTGGATGTGTCCTGGCTTGGCACCTCATCAAGTGCACTAGTGACACGGGAAGCAGAACCTTTTCCTATTTTCCCAGAAAATGCTCAGTGGAAAGTGGGATTGGACTCCACCTGGCCTGAGCTGGTTAACAGAGTCCTGCATGGGAGCAGAAGAGAAGCCTCATCCTTGGTCCTGCTCTTGCCTCCTCGAGTTCCTGAAAAAGTCAGAGGCCAACTTGCGTGATCAAAGCCCTCCCGCCCCTGCTCAAGGTCAGGGGTGGCAGTGAACGGGTCAGCTGTATCTGCAGCCCAATCCTGGTTCTCCACACAGTAGCTCTGTGGCCTTGGGCAAGTCATTTACAACCTCTTAGCATCCATTTCTTCCTCTAAACAAAATGAGTTTCTACCTTGTCTGGCTACTGTGATGATTAAAAATAATGTCTGTATAATCTCAGTACAAAGAATATGCCAGACAAGAGAAAGTGCTCCTTGTTTAGTGCTCCCTCCACAAGTGGGGAGGACTGTTCTATTCCTGATGAGCCTGGAGTCCCTCAGGAGAAAAGGGCTTAGTGAGCCAGAGCAGCACCATATCATCATCATCACAAGCAGCAGCAACGTTACTAACATTTTCTAGAACCGGTGCAAACAATTTTGACACATAGGGCAGAGCAGGAGCTATCTGGGTTCGAAGGGGCCTATCTTAGATCCAGCCTCTTTGTCACATGAGGTCCAAACTGATGCCTAGGGATGGAGGATGGGATTGGAGTTATCTCTCTCACTTTCTCTCCATCTCTGCCCCACTCTCTCTCTATAATGCAGTCTGGGCAGTGAAAAAATTTCAGTTTTTGGGTAGTACCTGTCTTCCCTCAAGTGACCAGCCTGGGCCCCGAGTGAGAGAGAGGGTGAAGCTAACCTGCTAAGGGACTGAATGTACAGATGGGGTAGAAATCTGAGGAATGACCAGGTAGGCCTCTGTTATTAACAGTCTCCCCCTCCCTGTCAGCCCAAGTTAACTTTAACCTCATCAAACAGCTGCAGCATGATGGTGAGCACATCTGGATGGGCCTTGTCCACCTCATCGAAGAGCACCACGGCATTGGGACACTGCTTCAGCTTCTTGGTCAGCTGGCCACCCTCCTCGTGGCCGATGTAGCCTGGTGGCGACCCAATAAACTTGGCTACCTGAAGGAAGGATATGTGTTAGGGAGGCCTTTCTATGCTGTTTAGTTCCCAATCTGGGCATGCACAGGAAGATGACTTTCTACAGAGATGGCCTGGCTCAATAAGGACAGTCAGGCTGTCTCCTTCCGGGCGTGGAGGAATCATACAGTGACGAGAGACTGGATACATTTTTTCTATGTTTATTCTTCAGAGCAGAACAGATCAGTGACCCTACTGCACACATAGGCCCCCAAGGACAAATCCCAAGGCTGCTGGAATGATCTCAGGCCCACATGACAAGCCACAAAAATATCCAAGCAGATATCCAAATCATGTTTCACTGAGGACTCTCCCTTACCTCATGACGCTCTTGGAACTCAGACATGTCCAGCCTGATGAAGCCCTGTGTGGAAGGAAGCAGGGACCAGGTTCATGTGGAGGCAGGAGGGTAGAGGGAAGGGCTGAGGAGGAGGGCATCTCCACTTTCAGACCACACAAACCCAAGATCTTTCTTCTGATTCATTTTTTCTGGCTCCTTGCCTACTTTACAGTGTACTCATCTTCCACAAGCTCCCTCATCCCCTATTTTAATAAACCCAAGTCATGTTCCTGCCATTCTAAATAAAGCTCAGAATGTCTCTTTTCTCAGGCAGGCTGCTAGTGATCTGATGACCACATCACCACCTATCCACTCCTCCCGCATCTCCTGAGGCATCCTGTGTGTGCTGGGCACTACTACACTGGTGAACTACATCTTGGTCTCTGTCCACTGAGTGGGCCAGGCAGACATGAACAAAGTCAGTCACGATCGGCAATGTTCCTGAAGAAACTGAGGGGCAACGAGTATCTTGAGCCCTCAACTTTGCAAGTCTGAATGGGAGGACACATCCCTTTGAGTTTAGTTTTCTTCTGAAATGACAAACCTTTAACTGGACATGGATATGGGCATGGAGAGGCTGGAGTGCTTCCCGCAGGGGACAGTGGGTTGGAGCCCATGAGACAGGGATCTGATGACAAAAGCTGATAATCGGGCTTCCCTGGTGGCGCAAGGGGTTAAGTCTCAGCACTACGAAGCTGTAGGCAGCCATTGCAGCACAAGTTCAATCCCCGGTCAGGGAGGGGACCCACATGGCATGGCAGACTTCTCCTGTCTTGCCCACTGCTCCCTCAGCAGTGCATTTCAGTCAGTCCGCTGTTCTGCTCCTACTCTGTCTCTGGTGAATCTTCTCACCTCCCGCGCCTCTGGCCTGTACCCCAGCTCTTGTGTGCATAAATAAATCTTTTTTTTAAAAAAGCTAATAGTCACTTAGAGCTTACTATATGCCTGACAATGTTTTAAGCAATCCATCAAAGGCTTAGAACACCTAGAAGTCTATGAGGGAGTATTATTATCCCGCTTTATAGACGCGAAAACTGAGTCAAAGATTAAAGTAATATGCCCAAGATCACCCAAGCTTGGCAATCTGACTCCAAACCTGTGTCCTTAGCCACCATATTTCCCGCTGTCAGTAAGTTGGGCTCTGGATAGTCTTCATCTTAAGAGTTCTAAGGTTTGTGTCCAGATGTCAATCAATGTCCCAGAATACGAGGAGCAGAGACTCCAGTGCTCACTTGTGTTAAGGGGAAGCCAGGTTCCCAATCTAGTTCTACTGATTTTCTATGCAACTTTAAACACGGGCTGGGTTTTCTTGGCTGGAATAATTTTGGTTTCACATGAGCTTAGCTTGAGATTATGTAAAAGTGAGGCAATAACAACAACAGTAATATTCAACAGACATTGGGTGCTTATGATATGCCAAGACACAGTTCAACGAGCTAGGCACCATTATTGAACTTGTTTTACAGATGAGAAGTCATATAAACAGATCCCAGACAAGTTCACACAATAGTTTAGAGTTGGGATTTGAACCTAGGCAGCTGGGACTCAGATCCTTGCTCTTTATTTTTTTGTTCCACACTATAACCACAAGTCTTAGGGTTCATAATTTCATAATGAAATCACAGAACGCCACTAAGTTTCTTTCTCAAGGATTATTCTCCCTAGTGGAAGTTAACAAAGGGGCTCAATTTGGGAGAAACAGTACAGGCTAATAGGAGAATAAAAAAGTTCAAAGATCTGAAAGAAAAATTATAAAAATGTGCATTTTTGAGATAAATGAGGAAACGAAAGCTCAGAGAGCCAGAATGCAGTTTCAAGTCACTGCCTCCCAGGCCAGTGGTCATGCCATTTAGTCAGCCCCACTTCGAGGGTTACTTAGGTTAGTCAGCCCCACTTTGCACTGGGCCTGGACACGGCACTCTCCACACCCTACTCCTCAGGTCCTGGAGTAGTCAGGTTTCCTGGTTAGACCTGTAGTACAGGAAGGCAGGTCTCAAACCTCTGGTTGTATGGTCAGAAAGTGTCTATGCTAAACAGACTTATAGTGAGTTGGCTCACAGAGCTAGCACAGGTCATGAATTTTTATAGAAGCATCAGTTATGACTTAAAAAAATATGTGGTCATATTGGTTTTCTCATTTCCCAATGTGAAATGGGGACAAAATGACACATTTACCATGTCACCTCCTACTGTAGCTGAAAACAACAGCACCGAGGAGTCGAGAGACTATACTCCGAGCTCCCTTCTTCCCACACCAAGTGACCTCGGTAAGTCCTTAATGTTGCAGGGTCTCAGTGTTCTCATCTGAAGAGTAGGTCTAATTCAGGATCTATCCTCCTCACACATCAACTAAGACAGCAGACAAACTACCACTGTGTCATGTACATAGAGATAAATAAATATGAGACAGGGCAGCAGGCACCTGGAACACGCCAGACCTGAATGAGCTGTGGCTCATATCTCACTAGATCATCACGGCAATCTTAGACACAGGATGGAGAGCTTCGAGGCAAGAGAACTAAAACTTCGAGTGGCCAGTAGAAAGCAGAACAGGAACTTGAGGCAAGGAAAGGCTAGCACCAGTGCCTGCACTACCCAGTCTGCCACCAAGGGGCTATGACGTTCCTTCCTTCTAGGCCAGGCGTGTGGAGAAGGATGCCCTAGTCACCCTTTCAGGACACCCTGCACTGGTGTGAATGTGCCCTAAACTAAACAGACGCATCATCAGTCTTCTAACAAGTCCCTTCTCCTTTCCACACCAGTAAGTTGGCAGATACTTTCCTTCTACTTCCACTGTGTATGAAGACATATTAAGACAGCTTGGATAAGGAGATTATAATTTGTAATTAAATATTAACCTTTCTGACAGTATTAAAATTAAACCACTCAGAATTCTTCATCCCTAATCAGGTGGTTCCTGCCCGTAACTGCATCTTCCCTAATAGTCTTGCTAGTTTATGGCCCTTTCCAGAGTGCTAATTGTTTCAATCGCTGCCAACCTGATGAATTATCCTAAAAATGCTATTTCAGTTGGAGCATATTAGCATGCCATGCGCTGCTTTTTCCTGCCTGCCTGTCAAGTGGGTCTGTTCTGGCTTTGGCTGAGGCAGCCCTTAACCACTGGCAGAGGTAAGAAGGCCGAGGAGCCTCCAGCTAGCTATTAGTCAGACGAGGCCTGTGGATGTGAATGTGGAGGACACTCTGAGCTACCTCGTTTCTGTGGCTGCCAGACTCTCAGGGAGAAGGCAAGAGGGCAGTGAAGCCTGAAGCAGGACAGGGGGTTCCCATGGGACAGGACTCTGTGCTGTTGGGGCCAAATGGCCAGTAGAGACCTGAGCAACACTTTATTGCCCCAACTGGGAGGCTTTCCAAGCCAGGCAAGGGCCTCTAATGTCAGGGAAAGAGGGACCCCCAGCCTCCATACCAGAAAGGTTAGTAAAAGAATGTTTGGCTATAGTTGAAATGTTTCTGCAGTCTCCAGTGATTACTCTTGCTGATAGTTCTCTCTGCTCTCTTCATGAAAGCAAAATCCTAGGAGTCTAGAAAGTCAAAATGAACAGGCCTTGAAAAGGCAGAATCTGGGGGATGCATGGGATGGGACAGCCTTCTCCTATGGTGAATCCAGGACTCCGAATCACAGAGGAAAGGGGACTGTGACTGTCCCACAGCCAGGGGCATAAGAGATCATGTTTAAAAGCTCATACAGAATGGAGAGCAGTAAGGTGTCTTTTTTTCTCTGTTGGTTTTCTCCTTTAGGTCCCAAGAGTCCCTCTGGCGTGGCCGTGAAGGCACTGGACAGTAATAGTATGTTTCGAAAGCTGCTTCCCTCTCCAGACTGAGCTCCTCGGGGCAGGGAGAATGTCTTAATCAATGCTACATTATCAGTAGCTAGTGCAATTCCTGGCACAGAGTAGATGCTTGAAAATGCTGTATGGATAAATTTCACTTGGTCTCTCAAGTGCCCCAAGTCAGGAAGAGCAAGGATTATTTTTCCTATTTCATAGATAAAGAAACTGAGGTCCAAAGAAGGTTGATGACATGCCCAATTCCTAGAATACCTGATGGCTAAGTTGGGACCAGGGCTGAGATCTGCTTCCTAGGCAAGGTCCACCTTTTTGATCAGATCCAGGAAGCCTAGGAGTTTCTGGATTAGCAGAAGTGGTGTGGCCTCCATGACCCGCAGACCAGGCCTAGTCCTTACCTTCTTGGCATCTTTGTGCATATATTTGGCTGTCTGTTTGGCCAGCTCTGTTTTTCCTAGTAAGAAGGAAGGGAGAGGCATTGGGTTAGGACCAGAGAGATCACTAATACCTGGAATGAAAAAAATTAGAAATGAAATAACACATCTGACAAATGGGAATTTTGAGGGTCAGTGACTCCCCCAAATTCAATGTGGGAATTAATGGTAAAACTGGGACCAAAATGAAAGTACATTGCATCTTGATTTTTCTGTGGATGGAAATACAGCTTTGTCACTATAGCCGCGTTCTAAGACTGGGAAGTTGTCTTATAATCCAGAGTCCACTCGTACTTCCTCGAAGCCCAGCACAAACCTTGCTTCTCCTAGGACCGCCTACACTGCAGCTCCTTAACTGCAGCTCTCTAGACACCCCTGGTCTTGCATCCATATGCCAAGTAGAGGGTGGGAGACTCGGCTGACAGGAGAGGTACCTCTCCTTGTTCACAGCCTTTGTAACATACAGAAGGAAGGAAGGACAATTCCAAAAGAGGTGGCTCTGAAGTTCCATTAGGTGTGGTGATGAAGCCTCTGGAAGTCACTGTTCAGTACAGGAGGTCAAGGTCTACAGTACCATAGCATCACAGCACCATGGTGAGGTGGCAGTAAACTTTGGGACCCTGTACCTGGGAGAGAGCTGGGTTCATAAATATGCTGAGAGGGGAAAGTGAGGCAACAAACCCACCAAGTTCCCCACCCAGACAGTGATGGGAGGTGGTGGGGTGGTGATGGTGGTAGGTGCCTGAGGTGGTGGAGAGTGAGGGGTGAGAATGCTTCATATAATTCAGCCCAAATGGCCTGAGAAATAATGCACCCATTTTACTATAACCAGTTTAGCTAGGTACGTAGCACTGTGCTGGCCACCAGGGGCTTTTTTTTTTTTTTTTTAAAGATTTATTTATTTATGCATACAAGCACTGGGGTACAGGCCAGAGGTGGGGGGCGGGGTGAGAGGATTCACCACAGACAGAGAAGGGAGCAGAACAGGCAGATCAACAGAAGTACACTGCTGAGGGGAGCAGCGGGCACAGCAGGAGAGGTCTGCTGCACCATGTGGGTCCCCTCTCTGGCCGGCAGCAGGGATCGAACTCGTGCAGGGGCTTTCTTTAACTGACTAAATTAGCGTGTGTCCCAGACTGTCCTGAATACGGTTAGCGCGCTGGCAACAGAGGTGGTACAACCCAAAAGACTGCCTCTGGGTATGCAGACTGGCTGTATCAGGGCTAAGAAATCCTGAGGGGCCACTCCTAATTCTCCAGGAGAATTAGGTCCTGTACCACAGCTCCCAGAGGAGGGAGGGGCATAACTCCAGCTGTCCCTAAGGAGACATGATCAAAAACACAAAGTCCTCTTGCTGGCGCTGTAGTCTGGAGGTTGTGGTTTCGGTAGCTGAACTAGAGGTGGTTCAGCTGGGGCTGTCAGGCTTGCGTGCTTCCACAGCGCTCCTCCCCACCGGCGATTCTGTTCCCAGTTACCTATTCCAGATGATCCCAAGAAGAGGAAGACCAGAGGGTGTTCTTCGTCATACCAGCCATTCTCCTTCCTCCGGATCGCTATGGCCAAACACACAAGATGGGGGGACAGGGAGGGAGGGAGATAAATCAATGACACAAAAGGCAGGATAATTATCACTAAGTATACAATATGTTTTACTGCTCTGCGCCCACTCAAAGTCCTCACTACCATTAGTGCTGCCTAATCTGATTAGCTGGCAAGGCCCCTAGAGACACCTAATCAGGTTAGCATGGATTTGGAAAGCTGCCCAGAGCAGATTTCGGATAAAGTTTTCCAGGATGAGCACTCAGCGTTGCCAGGGAAACTGAAAGGCGGGTGGATGGTGAATGGAGGTGAAGGGGGTGGGGGGTCGGTGAAGGAGAATTCAAGAGGAACTTTAGCTCTCGGCTGGTTACCAATCTATTCACCAATGGTGGAACACTGAGCTACTCCTGTGCAAATGGGAGAGCCAGGATCTCCTGGCAAGACCGGGGGACCCAGAGTGTGAGCTCTGGACATCTTCCTATTTGGGGAAACCAAGGTCCAGTCACTGCCTGGAAATACAGCCAAATGTACCTTCTGCAAGCTAATCAAGGGTGTACGGTGCCCAGGGCCCAGGAGGGTAAGCCGCTTGGTTAGCATCTCTACTGACAACGGGGAGAAGGGGACAGATATGTACTAGATTCCCTGGGGACTCAGTTCTGCCAGAATGAGACAGGACACGTCCTCTTCAGGAGGACGTATATATCACGGGGTTGTGCATCCAGGGTGAGTACCCAGTTATGAAGTGGGAGAAGCAGGCTCAGAGGTTGCACTCAAGTGGGAGAACAGGAGTTGAAAAGGGCAGAGCCATCAGAAGTACATTTATTGAACACGCTATCTGCTAGGTACCACTGGAAAAACTGCCCACATTTTACCACTCAAGACTCCACAGGCTCCCTGAAAGTAGTATTTTTGGCTCCAATATACTGGATAGGAAACTGAGGTGAAAGACCAAGACTTGTCTGAGTTACACAATGAGTAATGGTAGAGTTGCTTCTCTCTCTAAACCTATCTTCATTTTTTGTGGTCACATATGATTGCTGAAAAATGTATCACTTTGGGCTGCATTAATGAAACATGGCAGTCAGAAGCAGGGAGGGGACAGAGTGCTCTGGAATATCAAGGTTGGTCTGTTATATTGCAAACATCCTGAATACCTGTCTTAGGAGTTCAAGTCCTTGTCACGGTCTTTCTCACCTCAATCTACTGCTTCGACCTAAAGTACTTTCTCTCTGGTTCTGGCCATGGCAGAAGCAGATGGAAATTGTGCGAGCTCATGGATATCAGATAAGACACTGCCTAAGTGGGAGGTGCTCTTGAGAATCCTGAAGGAGGCCTGAGGAGGTACTCAGTCCAATCTCTCTCCTGGGCAAGGTCCCAGGACTGACTGACTTGCTGCTATGGAAGGCTTGACTCCAAAGGGAACACACAGGCCTCATAGGAACCACAAGCCTGATTGAGAGCAAGTCCCCAGTATTCTGACAAAATGAAGACCCAGGGGCAGGGATATTTGGGGAGGTGGAGGTATAAATGAATGGCAAAGGCTTGACTTTCACAACACTTTGTGCAGATGCAGTTTGGGGAGGAAGTGAGAGGTCATCTGAAAGGAATCACCTTCTTCCAAAAGTTGGCTGAACTGAGAATGTAGGTTGGAAAGGAGCTGAGCATGGGCTGGGTTCAGGGTTCATGGGCTACTTCGGGAAACAGAAATGTTGAGGCCACACTCATACAGGTGGTCCCAGGGGGAAATGGGGTTCCCCAGAATCAGTACCTGTGGTTCTGATTCTAACCTCTCTTTCATGGAAACGTCTCAGCCCACTGAGAGCTGCAGACTGCTGGGCTATGTGGTTCAAAAACACCAAGGAGAATGTGGAATTGGATTATGCCTGGGGCCATCTTTCCCCCCTTCTTTTCTAATACTGCACCTTGGAGAGAGCTCTTTATAATGCCAGGCAGACTCCACTGCACAGCTGTCCCTGGTCAATTCTGCCAGACCCAGGGCATGAATCTGGGGTGGGCTTGATCTGGGGCCCCCGTGAAACAGGCGAAATGCCAACCATTAAGCAATTACAACTCTGGATATTTCTAATAATATCTGAAGAGAAAAACGGCCAAGCAGATGGAGGCCGACAGAATGAAAAATGGAAGCAGCTAGAAAGGACTGGGGAAGGAAGGCTTCCAGAGCGTGTGGTTGGCAGGGTGGCTGAGGACCAAGGCTGGGAGCCTTGAGGGTCCTGTCAGCCAGGACAGAGGCTGGGACAATCAGAGACCCTCATGGGCCCACTGGGGATGTGGCTGTAGGTACCGGTGCTCTCATCATGGACTAGAAAATGCAGCAATTCACTTTGGCAGCACTTCACAGTCTATAAAGAACTTCTATACATACACATAATTGCATTTGAGCCTCGTTATGAACACATGAGGCAGGAAGGGCAGGGAACTTGATTCCCATTTTGTAGATGAGAAAGTAGTTACGAAGGAGTTAGGCGGCCTGTTCAAGGTTACAGTTAAATAAACGAAGACCTTGGGCTTTAGCCCCAGCTCTGGCTGGCTCTTGAAGTTGAACTGGTGCTTCAAGAATTCAGTGGAGGAGTTGGCGCTTTCTGTCACAGCTCCTGAGAACTGTCCCTGTGTGTCTTCCAGACTGGAGCACTCAGCTGTTCTGCACATGGCCTCAGGAGCCAGACATCTCACTACTGCACTCTGGGTTTGAGATGGTGTCAAGGTCATCTGAGCGGGCAGCTCAGCCCCTTTCCAGGCTAGTCCCACTTGCAGAGCCGACCTGCAGGCTCTAACAGGCTCTGCTGCTTCTCCACTGGCTGGGCCAGGGTCTCCTGGCTGTGTTCTACCCTACTAGAACACCTTCTCCTGGCCAGCTGTATCACAATCGAGCTACTTTAAAGCTCACTTGCAGCAGCCTTGTCGATTAACTCCACTACACCACATCTACACCATTAACTCCCGGGGGGACTCGCAGGGTGGTGGGGCAGAGGGCAGGAGTACAAGAGCTAGTCTGGAGCACAGGCACTGCCACTTCGTAGATAACTTCGAGTAAAGCACTTCTTTAAAATCTTTAAAGTCTTTAAAATGTTCTTCACTATTGAAATGAACAGTCACACGTGCTGAGTCAGCCCCATGAAGATGAAAATGAGTAGATGATTATGAAGCACTTTTTAAGCTGCAAAGAGTGGAATAAGTAAAAAATAATGGTAATTACAGCAGCAGTGGCAGCTTTACAGAAGTCTCTGTCATTCTTATAATAACTTGGAGAAGCAGGTATTATTTCCATTTTACAGAGCACTCTGAGACTGAGAAGAGGGCAGTGGGAAGGGTTTCCTCTGCCTGTGCCCTCAATGGCAGAAGGCACGTCCCCGACCTTCGTATTCCGGGGAGCAGATGCCAGGTGTTCTACTGCCCAGGGGCTGACGCGAGTCCATCGCTAGTTTAAAGTCTGCTGATTAAATGAATTAATTCTTGGTCTTTCTGGGGATTACATGGGAAAGAATAGTTATTTCAGCTCTCATTTTACAAAGAAGTGTGAAGTCAGACCCAAGAGTCTTTTATGGCTACAAGTGGTTGCTACTGCCTTGGTGAATTTGACTTCCACTTTCTTCTTCTTATTCATGGTTCCTATCAATTTGTCCATCAGGCAAGCTCTGTCCAGCAGGGCACCCCAACGAAGCCTAAAACAAAGTTGTGTCTTTCAGGTAAATGTCGCTTTGAACGCTGTGGATTCCGAATGGGATGGCAACACCAGGCACTTCCAGAAGTGTGGAAGGAACCATTTGTTCCTGACTGATGTTTGTGCCCGACATATCGAAGGATCACCACGCAGGCAGGGTAGGGTGGGACATTCGTGCCTCGGGTTTGGAAAAATAAGAGGCTAGTTCTCTTCTTAGTGAGGAAGGACTCATCTTTATGAAGGCAAACCACTGCTACTGGTGGCTACCATTAAAAATGCAAAGAAAAGTTTTTGCTAAGCCTTGAGCCCGCCCCCACCGCCCAACTGGGTGCACACTGCAGGTGGGGGTCACCAGAGGGAAGAATGACACCTTCCAGAAAGAGGCCGAGGATGAGAGCCACGGAAAGGAGAGGCAGAATGTCAACATGGGCTCACACTTTTTCACTTGAATTCAACCATTTTACACACGCTGTGGGGACAACCCTGTGGGAACAGAGCTGAATGAGAGGTAGTTTCCAACCTTCAGAGAGGTGAGGCAAAAGAGGAGGCAGGCTCCACAGAGCACAGCACAGGCATAGGTGAGGCTTGGTGGCAAACAACAATTTTGTAGATTAATCGCTACTGCTCATAATGAAGGGCTGACCCAGATGGATTTCTCAGCTCAGAAGGGAAGGTTGAGAAGGTGTGAGGGTTGGACAGATGATATTTGGATTAGTCAAAGAGGGAAGGGGAACATGAGCCAGGACGGCGAGCCCCAGGTGTGCTGCAGGGCTGATGCGGAAACCTTGAACTCAGCCCAGAGCCCAGAAGGATGAACAGCTGAGGAGGTAGAGGCAGATGGGTTTCGAATCAACAGGGCTGGGCATGTTGGGTGTCGGTGACAGGCCCCTGACCTGTGACAGGGAGTGGCAGGGAGCTTCCAGGTGTGCAGGGTGATCTGCAGCCCAGAGGAAGATTCTTGAATTAGGTCTGGAGAATGCCCAGTCTACGTAGGGGTCAAAGGTCAAGTAGTAAGGGCTACAGTAATGAACTATTCTGTTACAGTTGCATTAGTATGGGTGAGCTGCTAAAAAGCAGTCTTAACGGCTTTTTTTCTCAGAACACATCAAAGACAGACAGGGACCACACCAAATAATTTAACAAACCACATTAAGCATCTACTTGGAGCAGAGTACTGTGCCAAGAATTGGGAAAACAAAGATAATTCTAGTATCTGTCTGCAGGGGTCTACAGTCTATTGCTTCTGAACTGAGTTAGGCTAAGTAAAAAGCAACTAGAGTGTGGAAGATGGGGAGGGCTGAGTTGGGGAAAGGGCTAGGTGGAAATGAATTCCAGAGAAGTCAGCATCAGTAAATGCAGCAGGTGCTGAACGCAGCATATGCAGGTGAGCAGAAACTGCAGTGGGGCTGTGGTATCACTGGTGGGTGCAGTGCAAAGCAGGGGGCAGCAGCAGGAGGTGGGCACTCAAGGATTTTAAACAGGAGAGATTTTACACTTCACAAAGCTCACTCCACATGGAAGAAATGCTCATAGGGAAGGAAACATGGCAGAGAGGCCAATACGGAGACCACTGTGTGGTGCAGAGGAGAGAGTCAGGTCCTCAGCTGGGATTAGGAATTAGCAATGGGAGGCAGAGGTCAGGTTTCCCGACCCATTTAAGAGAGAGAATGACAGAGTGTGATACCTGGTTGGCTGTAAGGGGTAACAATGAGGGTGGGGTCAAGGAATCTGCTACATTTCTTTTGAGAAGCCAGTGAAAGGCAGTGCCTTTACTAAGACAGGTACACAAGAGGCAGGCAGGTTGGAGGAAGGGGGCAGAGTCGAACTCTGAATTTGCTAAATGGACAGCTGGTTGCCTTTCTGAGGAACACAGTGGGGCACAAAGGTGCTGAGCTGCCAGGTCTGCCTGACAGGGTAGATGCCCACCCCCTCCTCACTACCAAGAGCAGTCTGGATTCTGGAAGGAGAGTCCCACCTTCAGTGCCGAGGCTGTGACTTGTGGAATGTAGTATGGCCCTGTTTAGGCTCCAGTGACCCCAGAAGACCAGAGAGGCCATGGGGGCCTGGGCTGTGGGGCTGGTGCTTTATCTCCTCCATTTGTAAGGTGGTAACTGTGCGCCAGCCTTGCTGGAAGCCCTGCAGCTGGGGATCACACTGATAAATTCACTGTATTACTTTGCACAAATCAATATCCCAGCACTTACCAGGGGTTGATGTGACCGAAATTGGTTTCAGCCAATTCGTGAGGGTAATAAATGGCCATTTATCAAATCAATTCATTCTGCGGCACTTCTGACTGCCCATTCTCATGGCACCCATGGGGTGCCAGGCTCCACCTCGCCAGTCCCTACCACTCATATCAGACACTAGCCTGGAGAACCCAGAGAGGCCTGGCCTAGCCTCTTGAGCCACCTCCTTCCTGTACCGGCAGGCCTCTGAGGCCCTAAGGTGCTGGCTCTTGCCTACTAAGATTCCGACCCAGAGAATACCTCGTATGTCCCTGAGCCAAAAGTTGAAGTTATCTGGCCATCACCATTTTGATCTCAGCAGCAGAGCTTCCCAGCAAGGCGGTACAATTATCGCCTTACAAATAGAGAAAATAAAGCACCAACCCCAAGGTCCAGGCTCCAACAGCCTCTCTGTCTTTTCTGTGGTCACTGGAGCTGGGTCAACCTACAAGCCATAGGAGAAGTAGAGCCTTTCTAATTTGAGGCAGAATTCTGGTGACAGAATGGACCTCTGGATACAAGGAAAGATTCAGGGCAGACACTAACATTGCGGGCAAGGGGACAAGAGGCCAGGAGAAAGGGGGTGACGCAACAGAGGTCAGTATGGCAACAGGGAAGATGCAAGTCTTGGGCTGGCATTAACGATCAGCCCGGTCTTAAAACAGCTGTGAGGATATGACCGACCCGACAGAGCTACCTGTCCTAAAGAGCACAGTGCCTAGCCCTAGACAATGAACGGCTTGAAGACGAGGGCTGTTACTTATTGCTGCCAGGCACATACTGTCATAGAAAAAGTCAGCCAGGGCTGGACTGGCCCTCCCCCCAGCACACAGGTGAGGAAACAACGCTTGAAGAAGCGGACCGGCCCGAGCTGCACAGCTGCCAAGCAGCCGGCCTGTTATTTGAGTCCAGGTTGGTCCAGTTCTTTCCACTGACATGACTTCTTCCTTCTCCTACTCCCAACCTTCTACTTCTAGAAATGTCACAACCAGTGGCCCTGAGGAGATGGGGAGAGAGAAGCAGGCAGCCACTGGGAAAGGGCTGTGTAAAAAGCGGAGGGAAAATGACACTGGCAGCTGCAGTTCTGGCCCACAGGGAGATGAGGCTCCAGTGGGAGACACTTTCTTAGGTGTCCTGTAGGGTCAGAGAAATCAGGCCTTTCCACCCTCCCACCACTGATGATGGACACGTGCGGTGCTGCGAGCATTCCAGGGTGGGCATGCGCAAGTGGGCGCACCTGTGTTGGACACGGGCATAAATGGGCAGCGTCATGAGGACGCCAGAACTGCAAGGACCGACCGACAGAACCAACAGGACCAACAGAACTGACGAGCAGCAGCAGAGAGAGAGAAGCAGCAGCCAAGAGGGTGAGATGGGCCGGGGGCTGGGAGGCCTGCCAGCCTCCCGGCCCCCCGACCCCCCCACCTGCCATGTACCTGGCCACCTCTACTAAATAAAAGTATGAAAGCCACCGAGGGCTCCAAGACTCTCCTTCCTTGACCCATCTACCCAGAACCATCCCGAACTCTGCTCCTGTGCCACCTTCCTGCCGCTACAGGAAGATAAGAGAGCAGCTGCTAATGGATGAGTGTAACATGGATGGGTAGTGACATACTGTAGGGTCAAAGAACAATCAGGTCTTTCCACCCTCCCACCACTGCTGTGATGATGGACACCTGCGGTGCTGCGAGCATTCCAGGGTGGGCATGCGCAAGTGGGCGCACCTGTGTTGGACACGGGCATAAATGGGCGGCGTCATGAGGAACAACAGAACCAACAGGACCGACAGTACTGACCCACGCGAGCAGCAGCAGCAGTAGCAAAGCAGCCAAGTGGGTGAGATGCGCCGGGGGCTGGGAGGCCTGCCAGCTTCCCGCCCCCCGGCACTCCTGTCTGCCATGTAGCTGGCCACCTCTACTAAATAAAGCATGAAAAGCCACCGAGGACTCCAAGACTCTCCTTCCTTGACCCGTCTGCCCAGAACCATCCCGAACCTGCTCCTGTGCCGCCTTTCCTGCCGCTACAGTCCGCTCAGGTAATGTATCTCCCATAGACTCCTTCTTTCTTTAACTCCTGAGGGCTCCCAGAGTGTCCCCTCCTTCCACCTCAGGTATTGTTCTGGTAAAGAAGGGGAGGGGCGGCTGCCAGGGTGGTGGCAGAGGGTGGATGTCTGCATTCAGACCCCACGCAGCAGCCTGGTGGGCTGGGCCTAAGTAGGGGGGCCTTGTGCACTCAGAGAAAGTTCTCCCTGGCTCCTGTGTATGCCTGCAGGCAGCCTCTGACCTCTAGCAACTGGTCTAGCGCTGGTCTATGGGCTCCTTTTATCTGTTGATCTGTCCTGATAAGGGCGCACAACAGCCACGTGTGTCCAATGGTGAGGATGATGGAGATAAGCTGGGTCCAGTGCGCCACCAGGGCAGCTGCTTTCTATTTTCAATTACTCCTCTAATTGGTATCTTAGAGTGGACAGTGCTACCACAGAATGTTCCAAAGGGGCATCACAGCTTCATGCTGGTGCCTCCTTTTATCAGGGAGCAGAATCTGGTGCTGCTTTGGCAATCACTGACTGCATTTGGTGGAGGTAGGTGCGTGGAGAGAAGAGGTAAGTAACCTGTGACTGGGACTGAGACACCGCAGGACAGAGGGTTTTAGAGTTGAGCTGAATGGGGACTACACCTGAGGGGGAAATAAAATACTGCATCAAAATTTAACAATGCAAGAAAATAAACCTAAAAAAGCCACACAAAACCAAAATGAGCTGAGCATCAGAATGGCCTGCAGGGTCTGTGAAAAAAGATTGCCAGGCCCTGAGTTTCTGATTCCATAGCCCTGAGCTGGGGACAGAAATCTGCATCTAAGTTTCTGGATCAAGTTGCTGGTCTTGAGACCATTCTTTGAGAACCACTGCCTTGGGGTAACCCCTTGTCTAAACTGGGCCTAGGGTTCCTCTGTCTTGCCTGATCTGTTTGAGAGCCCTCTCAGAGTCATACACCTGAGTCAGAATAAAGGTGAGGCCACTGTCTTGAGCAGAACCCCAGTTTTATCTCTTTCCAGTGGGGTGTACATGGGCAGGAGGCCAGGGCTGAGGAAGCGTATGGCTCCCAGGGGTCAAAGCATGGTGTTTTGCAAGCATTCCTGACAGGAGGCCAACAGGGGGACTGGGAGGCCCAGGAGACAAATGAGCCTCCCAGCCAATCTCTGGGGTTCTCATGGCTGTCTTGTGCTGTCTCATGACCTAACCTTTAAGTGGTCCTCCTTGCCATCCTGCCACCGCTGCTTTTATCCCTCAGGTGTGAGCATCTACACACGTGCACTCCCCATGCCCTTGGGCCCAGGTGTTCACAATTAAAGGCAAGCATGCCTTGTGCTCATGCCCCTTGGCCCTGAGCATCTATGCTAGTGGCAGGAGGGTGGAAAAAAGCCTGATTAACTTCGTTTGCCCTGTACACAGGCAAAGAGCTTTAGGGGGAAGAAGCTCTTGTTCAGGATCTCCTGGAAATTGAGGCAACTGCTGGCAAACTGGGCTTAAGTGTGTTAGTGTCCCAGGCTGAGAGATACAAGACAGAAGTTCAAAGTTTTGGCTCGGCTGCTCCCCTCTTGGGCCTCAGTTTTCCCACCTGGAAAGTGGGGTTGGGGGAGTGGACCACAGGAAGGTCAGTTAAATTCTAGGCTAGGGAAGCAGCCTTGAGCAAATGATTGGCGTGCTCTGTCTCACTGGTAAATCGGGGGCTTTAATGGTTCCAACCTGTAGGGATGAAACGACATGGCGTGTGCAGGGGGTCTGTAACAGTGTCTAAAGGTTAAGTTGGAACATCAGCTACCTCTCTGCACAGGAGGTGGCAGCCAGCAGGACGCACCCCTCACTGGAGCGGACTGGCATGGCTGGCGAGCAGCTCGTACTCACCGGCGCCCACAGTGGCGATGGCGTTCTCCTGCCCGATGATGTGCTCCCTCAGCCGCTGCTCCAGGGGAAAGCGGCGCCGCTCCTCAGCCTCTCGTTTCCGTTGCTTCTCCTGGTACTGTGGGAGAAGAGGCAAAGTGGCTCAGGAGCTCTGACCGGGGAGGATCCTAGTTTCATTCTACCAACCCAGGGTCAAAAACAACACAGGTCTGGGTCTCCGGATGTGCTGATACACAGCTCTGGCCCATAACCATTAGAGCCGGCCCAACCCTTCCCTCTGCTCCCTCATCCTGACCCACACTCCATCTCCTTACATCAAGCGGCCACTGTCAAGGGGTCCTGGATCACCCTACTAGTAAAATAAATACTGCTAGTAGATTAACCCTGGAAGACCTGGGTTCAAATCCCAGCTTTATCATACCAATGTGCTTATCACCTGGAACAAATTCCTGTATCTCAGTTTTCTCAGCTGTAAACTGGGGATTCAGTATGATCCTGGCTGGCATGTAGTGAATACTTAAGATACATATGTTCCTTTCCCTTTCTCTTATCCTCTTGAAAACTGTTTTGGTTTTCAAACCAGTTATGAATACCCTCTGCTTCAACAGCACTGCATTTCAATTAAATACAGTTATTCAGCAATGGCTCTGTGCTAGGCCCTGTACAGGCCAGGATGGAAAGAGGAGCAAACTAGGAAGAGGACAGTGTCCTGCCCTGAGAGGCTGCAGCAGATGCTGAGCCTGGTGTGTGCCTGGCTCTGTGCTTGGTCTACTTCAGACAAGGTGAGAGGAGAAAGCCTGAACTAGATCCCGCTGAGAGGGTGAAGAGAGCCAGGCCTTGCCCCCAGGGAGATCAAAGTTTGGCAGAGGAAGTGAGGCAGGGCCTGTCCACAAACACTTCTCAGGAACAAATGAACTTTTCCTCATGGTTCTAAAGCACACGTGCCTATTTCTAGCACTGTACCTATCACCAGAAAAGCCTACCTAAAAACAGTTTGTTGCATGCTTATGATTCTATCTTCCAAATCAATTATGAGTTCCCTGAGGGCAGACATTGTCTCACATTGCCCTGTCCCCAGCACAGCGGAGGCATCTGAATGTTTGCAAAAATAAATTTGATGATAAACAGGAAGAGGAAAAATGAGCAGATTGGGTTCAGGGAAGGATACATAAAGCATGATACATTTTTTTTTTGTGTGGTGGGGGCTTCCTGGGAGACAGGGGGCTGGAGTACTAGGCTGGGTGGCGGCTGTGGGACTATGAAGAGACCATGCAGGCAGGGAGGGTGTGCAGGTCTGATGAGGAGGCATTTCTGGAGGCTGGGGATGGATAGAAGAAAGCAGGTTTCGGATTAGGATGGAAAGAACTGAGTGTTCAGAAGCCTCTCTTCCCCTAAGACCCTGATAACACTGACAGCTTTCTAGAAAGAGAGTTGCCAAGGTAAGGCCCTGTCACAAAAGTTGTGGCTGTAGATTGCTCTTGCGGGCAGAGTGGATGAAAAATACTTGCTGCTTGGGCAGTGTTTTCCTGTTACGGTAGTGACCTTGACAGAAGTTAAAAAAAATAAATAGCAAACAATCCAATTTTGGCTGTTGCTATCAGTCTGTAACTGAAAGCTCCCATCAGTCCTGGGGTTTCATATGGAGTAATAATTCGGTGCCGATCCCAGTGGAGCGACACTTGCCGGTTGGAATCCAGAGTGTCACTGTGCAGCTCCCTCAGGCGCCACATACATCACCTAGCTCTGACGACTCCCACCATATATCTGCTTCCTCCTCCTCCTCTCTGCCCACCCAGCCCCTGTCAGTGCTGGGGTCCATGGGCTGGAAGGCTCTGATGGCGAGATGCACACACGCCGGCTGGTACAGCACCAGCTTATGTGATGGAAGGCTATGAGGCTTGAAGCGACCAAAGACTGGCCACCACGGGCTTGCTGGGCCTGGCTCCTCCCTTCTCCTCAGTTGCCTCTGGGCCTTTGCTTACATTGTCTCCTCAAGTCTTCTCTATTCCTGCCTACTTCTGAGTGGCCTGGTGATCCCAGCTTCAATAGCATGTTGTCCAGGGAGCCTGTTGGAAGGCTTTGTGTCTGCCCCTGAGATCTCCAGGGCACTTGTTTAACTGCCTGCTTGTCTCTTTATGCTCAACCATGAAGTCCTCAGAGATAAAGGCCATGTTTTATTCATCTTTTTAGCTCCAGTCCTCGCACAGGGCCCAGCTCACAGGAGTCAGTACATGCTGACAACTGAATGAGGTGACTACCATTTGAGGGCTAGCTGCCACCTGCCAGGCACCGTACTCAGCACTTAGTATGTGGTGTCTCCTTTAATTGCTACATTATTTGGAGTAATAATTCGGTGCTGATCCCAGTGGAGCGACACTTGCCAGTTGGAATCCAGAGTGTCACTGTGCAGCTCCCTCAGGCGCCACATACATCACCTAGCTCTGACGACTCCCACCATATATCTGCTTCCTCCTCCTCCTCCTCTTCCTCCTTTACCTTCTCCTCCTCTCTGCCCACCCCTGCCCTGCCCAGCCCCTTGGATCTTCTTTTGGCTCATAGTGGGACAGGTTGTGTGTGGCAGAATGAATGAGCTTCACTCCAAACAGACCTGAATTCCAATCTCACCTCGTCCACTTATTAGTTAGGTGACTTTGGGGAAATCAATTCACCTCCCTGAATTTTAGTTTCTCCATCTCTAACATGGAGTAGTAATCATACTTTTACTTTGCAGGATCCCTGTGGGATATGGGGGACATTAAGTGAAATAGTGCAAGAGTTTGGGGGTCTCTGGCACACAGCGGATGGCACAGTAGTTGGCCCTTTGGAGGCCTTTGATAAATGTTAACCTACCTTCTCCTTTGTTGCATCCTAAGAACGGATGGTCTATTTCTGGCGCAGGAACGCTTAGCTAACTGAGTCTACATGGTGCTCCAAAGGGAAAGGGAAAAGTTGCTGTGGCTCAAGAGAAACCAGGTGCCAAGTCTAACTGGGTGCCCCTTTGCTCTTGAGGCGCCCTCCTCTAGGAGCCTCGTTGGGAAGCACCATCTCAACACCAGTTCTGGGGAAGGCTCATCTACCTGGTGCTCATCTTTGCCCATTGATTTTCCTTTCGTGCAACAGGTGCTTTCCAGCAACAGAACACAGCTCCTTTGCCGCAGGTAAGTCTAACTTTTCTCACCACTTTGTTGGTTTAAGTATGACCATCACGGCTTCCCTAAGTTTTCTCCAGGCAACACCTCTGCACCTCTTCTTCGATGGCATGATTTTAGGTTGTCCTAGTATTCTTCATATTTTCTTGGACAAGGAGGAAGGGACCTTGACTTCCCTACAAGTGAGCATCCAGCACATTATACCACAATTTGTTGGATCTCAAGCTTTCTAGATGGTACTGGGAAAGATTCCCACTACGGCCTAAATCTGAGCACAGCCTAGAGTCCTAACTTTTTTGTTAGTTATCAGCATCGAAAACTTTTTGATAAAAATATATAGGACACTGGGATTCAACCAGGTGTAAGGTTGTAGCCTCATACCCTTCTCCCAATGCTTAGAATACAGTTGGTATTTTAAAAATGCGTTGAATGGATGAGTGACTTTTAGCTGTATGGCAGATGATCCCAGATATATGCAAAGCCATCCAGGAAAAGCCTGGATGTATTTTATTTGAGAGCAAGGAGAAGGCACTTGGAAGGGGCTGCCCTTTGAGGAGAAGGGGGTTAAGGCTATAGGGACTGAGATCAAGGCACTGTTTTGGGTTCCACTAGAAAAGAGAGCGGGCAACCCGAACTGCAAAAGCAGAAGACACTGGGCTGAGAGGAAGTAGGAAGAAGCCACCCAGGAGAGCAGGAGTGGGGGAGTGATCATCTTCCTATAAAAGCCATATGCAATTAGCTTTAGAAGTCCTCACCTGGAGCTGGCAGCGACCAGCTCCCCATGCTGCATCTCAGTTGGATAATCGCGGCCACTGGTTTCCATCATTCTTGATTTAATATGGCACCCCTCCTGGCTGTGAGTGCATTTACAGGAAAGGGCGGGGAGGCCAAGGCGAAGCCTCGCTGGGTTTGCTCAGACGTGGGTGGCTGGGCAGAGTGGCTCCGAGTAGGAGGTTACAAAGAGTGGGAGGGGTTACAAGGCAGGTACCCCTAGTGTTAGGCATCCCTGAGGGAACAGGTCTGACAGCGAACATGGCAGTGTGTCTGATGAGAGGGCAGCTGGAGTGGGGGTGGAAGGGAGAATGGGACCCCAGGCAAGAATGAGATAGGTATGGAGTTGGAAAACGAAGAAGCCAAGCTGTAGCTTCTCTCAACTGGGAGGTAACAGACAATCTCAGATATGGCCCATCCTCCGGACTGCTGAGCCTACCCTCAGCTCAGGCAGGGGTACTACCATGCCGTGAAAGCTGTGGATGACAGGAGGACAGCTGGAAGATCAACAAAGTAAACCAGGAGCAACCAGTGAGTCTGCGGGAGAGGAAGATCTTGGAAAGAACCCAGAGTGGGGGGCGGGGGAAGGGAAACGATGACAAGGGGAGCCTGGGGGAGGAGAGGGGCATCCAAGGGACTTGAAAGTCTCTTGAACTAGCTTACAAACTACATACCTCCATAGAGGAAGGCTGGGCACAGATCAGGGGTCAGCCCCGCCAAGCTGGGCGATCACCTGGGTCAGCGTCCCAGATCACACTCTCTTCCAGTCCTTTCTCCTACTACTACCAGCCTGATATTTTAACTTGTAAATCAGATCACATCACTCCTCTACAGAAAACTGGGTTGATCCAGAGGAAAGACTGCCAAGAAAAGGTTAAAGAAGGGGTAAGGAGTGGCTGAAGTGAAAAAATGAGTTTCTGTTCTCAGTGTATGGTACAGGAGGCAGGAAATAGTAATGCAGCCTGTAACTGATGATGTTAATTTTGATCACTTAGTTAAGGTGGTGTCTGTCAGGTTTTCCCCTCTGTCATTATAACTATCTTGTGGAGGTGAGACTCAGACTACATAAATAATCATTTATTCCTCAAACTTCCACTCATTAGTGGAACCTAATGCCGAACCTTGCCTGATCTGGGACTAGCCACACTAATCCTCTCACAGCTCCGTGAAGTTCAAGGTATCTCCTCCCCAACTGTGCAGACATGAAGTAAAACGAGGCTACACTGGCAGCAAATAAAAGACCCAACACAAACCCAGAGCCTGTACTTCCCACGATGGAGATAAGAAAGGACCTGTTGCTGGCCTGCAGGGAGCTGAGAGTCTATTTAGGGAGATGAGACCTACCACCTTGCAATCATATCCTTACTTTTAACTGCCCCGGGGCTACATAATGAATTCATTGAAAACAAACACCAGAGGGTGTTCTTGCCAGAAATGCATAACCTGAGCTGAATAGTAAGGAAACATTTGACAATTCTAAACTGAGGGACTTTCTACAAATAACCAAGTTATACTTACTAAAACGTCGGCCATGAAAGACACGGAAAAACTGAGGAACCGGTCCAGATAAAACTGCCCTCTTGCCTTTACCCTTTGTGACGGCACCTGCGGTCTTGCATGTGTTCCCCTCATTATAGACATCTGGGCCCAGAGAGCATGGGCATGCGCATATGTAAATGGGGACACCTGTGCCAAGGGGCGAGTGGCTCAGGGCCATGTCACTCTGCGAGCCTCACTCTGAGATCATGAGGAGACAGCCAGAGAAATGCTGGGAGAGAAAGCTGATCTATACCCTGATTTAGCATTGAAGACCTGTTGAAATCTACCCAAATCTCCAAAATTCTCTTTTGTCTGAGAGAACTGACAAAGAACCAACCCAGCTTGGGTTGGTTGCAAAACACATGACAACCAACTTCGGCTTAAATCCAGAATTTTCGTTCTTATAGAGAGAATTATTGGAACAAATAGCAAAGTCTGAATAATATCTGTAGGTTAAATAATATTAATGGCTGATTTTGAGAGCTGCACTGCTTCATAGAAAATACCCTTGTTCTTTTAGGAAATACATATTTAGGGGTACAGGAGGGAGCATCATGCATATAACTTAAAAAGCATAAAAGCCACTGAGGGCTATAAAACTCCCTTCCTTGACCTGCCTGCCCAGAACCATCCTGAACTTGCCCTGTGCCACCTTTCCTGCCGCTACAATTGGCATAGTCGGCGGGATGGTTCAATGCAGACAGGTATAAAGCAAATGTGATAAAATGTTAATGAGTAATCTGAGTGACGGGGTTATAAAAATTCATTGCACTATTTCTGAAATTATGTAAAAAAATGTAAAAAATCAGGATACGCTTAGTCTTGGGGGATGGGTAGAGACTGGAAGACCTTCTGAATACTCGTAATAATTTTTTCTTGATCAATTGTGTTTAGTTGAGAATCACAGTGAGCAGTATAATTAGGATAAGTGCCCCTTGCACAAGGAAATTTCAACCAAAGTTTTTATGAAGTTAGAAACAAAAGCGAAAACTGAAGTGTGTTCCTTTAAAGCACACCGCAGGGACATCCCCACAGAGCCAGCACAGCCCCGGCCCGTGGAGTGCAATGCAGCAGGAACAGTCTAGGCCAGATGGGTCTCTCTTCACCCTAAGCCAGGAGGGACAGAACCCTCTTACCCTCCTGTGCACCTCATTCCTCTCCTGACGGGCTTCCCTCAGCTCCGACGGGAGCACCCAGGCCCACAGCTTAGACTGTGGACCCAGGGGAGAACAACATCCCCAGCTACCCCTGAAGCAAATGAAAAAATATAGACGGAAAATGTGCTTGTGGTTCTGTCGCTGGGATATGCAAATAAAATATATATGATAGACCTATCTGCCTAATAATCCTGCCAATTCATTCTCTGGGTGTGATTAAAATGAGCAATAAATTCCTGGTGAGTCTCGGCGGACTGAGGATCCGGGAGTGGAGATGCTGGCTGGCACCAGCACGTCCCCCTCAGCTGAATATTCATCATGGACTAGCTCCCCATATTTTTGTTTTATCTGCCATCATGTGCATAGAGATATATTTCTACCTCTCCTTCGTCTCTTAGTTAAGATATGAAAATGGTCTAAGCTTTAAGTAGTAAATTCTCCCTCTAGTGAAATCCTTCAAAGTGAGATTGCAGGCTACCTCCTTTACAAAGCCTGCCTGCTCGCTCTGCCTGGAGATGAGCCATGCGCTTCTTGAAGGCCCCAAACTCTGGGTGGACCTTTTGAAGGTACAAATCAGTGTGCGCTATAGTGCCTGCCTCTTGCAACCACCTCCTAGATGGCTGGCTCAGAGGACAAAGGCTGGGCCTCATCCGCTGCTGGGTCTTCTCAGAGGGGCCCAAGGAGGCTTCCACACACAGAGAATGATGAAAGAACCGCGAAAACCATCAGTGAGGAGAAAATCATTTAGGCTATACAAGGGGACAGAGAGTCTTAGATAAGGAATACGTTTGAAAAGGCAGGATGAAATAAAAAAATGAGGGTTATGGATAATATTAAAATGGGAAAATCACCAATAAATAGTATCATGTGAAGAAAAGCAGGTCCCAAGTATGGAACGAGGATCATAAACACCTTCAGGGTAAAGCAGGAAAATACAAATGTCTAAGAAGTCAAGAACATAATATAATATGTAATGGGTCGGGAAAGTGTATGTTCTAAACTGAGGCTTTTTGACAGTTTTAAAAAATAAAATATGGCTGCCAGTCTGAGACCCTCTATATACAGTAGGCTATCAGGCAAGTTAGAGAAGGGCCATCTACATAAATATATTGATATGGTCCAGAAAAGGCAAATATAGAGTCACAAGAGGAGATCTCCAATTCATATCCCAATAGTAACTTATAATGACTCTTTTAAGTCACCTGCTTGCTTGCTTTCTTCTTCATTCCCCATCTGTAAACTGGTGTTAATAAGAGCTACTCAACAGATTTGTCAGGGTTAGAAAAAATACACATCAGAGCACCTGACATGATGTCTAGATACACTAAAAAAATGGTACCTACTATTATGATTAAAAATATCAATAGCAGTTACCTAAGGTAGTAGGGCTTTTAACTGAATCAGTCCAGATGACATCTCTTCCAGGAAGCCCACCTTGATCTCCCAGGCAGAATTAAAAGCCTCCTCTGGCTTTCCACAGACCCTGGACTTCCCTGGGACTGATGATTCAGTAGTTTCATGGTTCATGTGCCCGTGCTGCTTGGTTCACCAGACCTGAGCTGTTTGAGAGTTTTACCCACCCATCTTCTTCCCATCTAGCCTAAATCCTGGCACACTGATGTCATTCATAAATGTGTACTGAAATACTTAATTCTCTTCATTTTACTTTTATCCTCAATTTTTTATGCGACATATAACTTTTATAATCACAATTTTCTATATTGAGCACATACTTGACTGTGGAGCAGATGAAGGCAGAGAAGGCTGAACTGGGTGGTAGGGGGATGCTGGACGGATAGAGGGAGCATGAGATAAGATCAGGTTGGTGGTGACCCATGTCTAGATGAGGTCTCAGGCTTGAGCCCCAGCATCCTCTAGGCCCGAGGGATTATGTTATAGATGTAGGGCCTGAACTCAAAGAGGAGCAATTACTGCTTGAGTACTGGCAGAGAGAGACAGAATCCATGTCTAAAGCAGTGTCCCCCCACAAAATTCTACCTCATAATTTTGAAGAGAGGTTTTTGCAGCTTGGAAAACAAAAGCAGAGAAGAAAGAATGGGTGACCAAGTAGAGGCTGAGCAACTCAGACAAAGACAATGCTACTAACACTCAGGGAGAGCTGAGGGATGGTTCCTGGGGTAAAATCGGGAGGGACAGCAGGGTAATCAGGCAGAGATGCTCACTGGCCATTTGGGGTATTCCAGGCAGTGGAAGTCATGAGGGCACTTGAGCAGGGAGATGACAACAGAGAAAGAGTCCCCTAGCTGAGAGGCTCTGGAAGTACTGGACTGGCTCTATAAGTGTTCTTCCAGCCTCCAAAGGTGGCCCCTTCCACTTTCTGACAGCTCTTTCAGGGCCAGTCTCCCAGCAGTGGCCAACCTAAGGAACACGTTTCCCTCTCACAGCTGTTCCTGGGCTTACCCAGTCTCTTCTCTCTGGGCCCTACTGCCTCAAGCACAGTGCTCCCTTACTGCCCCCTCTGCAGAGCTTCTAAGAGCTCCATGTCTGGTGCCTGCAACTGTCCTCTGTGGTCCAGAAGGGTATAAGTGGCTACAGGGTAAATGAAAATTATCAGGGTTTTCCACCCTCCTGCCATTAGTGTCAATGATAGACACCTGCGGATCTGCGCACATGCCTGATGGCGGTCACCTGGAGTAGGGAGGGTGTGGGCATGTGTAGGTGGGTGCACCTGCACCAAGACATTGGTTATATAAGGGTGGCATCATGGGGACACCAGGACTAGAAGGAGAGGTAGAAGCAGTAACAAAGGCAGCAATGGAAGAAGCAGCAGCGGCAGCCCAGAGTGTGGATTCGCCGGGGGAGAGGGGGACAGGGGGGATGCTGTGTACCTGTTGCCTCTGATACAGAAAGATCAATAAAAGTCTGAAAAAGCCACCGAGGGCTCCAGACCTCCTCCTTTACCCAGCTGCCCAGATCATTCAGAACCTGCCCTGTGCCACCCTGCCGCTACATTGGCGGCAACTCCTGTTGCGTCACTTGCGACAGAACCGTGTATAACAAGGCCGATGTCAAGCCACTTCTCAGGCAGCCAAACTTGCTAAAGGTTCCTTAGCAGTCCTGAACCTCTCCCCTCATCTCTGCTGGCACTAATGGGCCTATTCCCCTGCTTTACATGACCAGACCAGCACCCGCCATGTGATACTACCTGACAAGTCATGGGCAACCTTGGCCAAGTCTAGGGCTTGTCTCTCAGGGGACAGCAGTTGGGCCTGGAGATGGTGGCAGGCGTGCAGTCTCTGAGGTTATTGAAATAATGCCTAGGAATTTCCTGAAGGTACTTGGGAGAAGCTGATCTGCTTTCCAGGGCTGCTTCTAGGGGTGGGAAATCTGAACAAAAGAAAGGAGCACTTGTTCTCAGGATGTGCTGTGAGTCCTCTTCCCTAACTGCTCCCTTTCTCTGGAGGAAACTACTACAAGACAGTTGTTAAAGATCCCAGGGAAGCAAACTGTATGGTTAATGCTAGTGTAGGGTATATGGAAGTGATCCGGTTTTTTTCTGCCCTCCTGCCATTAGCATCAGTGATCGACACCTGTGGTCTTACACGAGCGCCTGATGGCGGCACCTGGAGAGTGGTGCGGGTGGGTGTGAGTGAGCGCACCTGAGAGACTGAGCATATAAGGGCAGCGACAGAAGACGAGAGGCAGCAGAGTGCAGCGGAAAGACGGCGGAGCCACAGCTACCAGAGCGTCTAGAAAGTGAAGATTTGCCAGGGGCTGGGAGGCCTATCAGCCTCCTGGTCCCCCAGGCCCCGCCTGCCCTGTACCTGGTTGTCTCACTACAAATAGTACAGAAAGATCATTAAAAGCCTGAAAAAGCCGCTAAGGGCTCCAAGATTCCTCCTTTACCCATCTGCCTGAATCAACAGAGAACCTGCTCTGTGCCTTGCTGGCACTACAGCCGGTAACCAATGGCTTTCAGTTTTCCCTCTAGACTCATGGCAGGATTACTGTTCTTGGCCCCTAGTGACTGGGTAGGAAAATGGGATTCGTTCTGTTCAGTGAGTGGAAGTAAAGGGTCCTACTTTCAGGCTTTTCAAAGTACTTTTTCAGTACTTTTAACTACGGGTGCAAGACCCTCTAAAGCAACCTTCTTCCTAAGCCAAACAACCATGAACATTCCAAGGGCGGTGGCTGCAGAACAAGCAGGTCCCCTCCTGAACCACAGTGGACATGCATCATGAAACAGAAAAAATCAGCAAAATCTAGTTTATTCTGACTGATACACAGATAACTGTATACTAAGTGGACTATGAGAAACCATTTAGTCTTTTATCTGTTTTTATATACAGATAATTTGAGCTTCGAGAGCAGAGGTACTAGCCCTAATGCACCTAGCGAGTGGTAAGCTGGGATCAGAACCCACATCTTGTCTGTCTTAGTGACCAAGGTGTTCTTATGCAAGATACAGAGAATATCTGCCACTAGGTGGGACCTGCCACACCAAATCATCTTAATGCATTTCAGCCAATTTTCCAACAAGCAGCTCCATGAGGCTGGAAAGAACACAGACGGGGAGTAGGAAACCAGGTCTTCAAGTCCCAGTTCTGCCACAGGAACTACTGTGTTTAAGTTTGTTAGTTTCAGTTTTGATGCCAGTTTACTCTGGGACCAAAAGCCACATCCCATTCCTGAGCTCATTCCTCAGGAATAAAACAAGTCAGCTGATTTAGGTTTCAGAGATTTAAAACACTGTGTGCCCCAGCAGAGCCTGCCCTGAGGCTGCTCTGGAGGGAAGGGGCAAGCCAGTGGGTGGGGCCCTCGTCTACCTCTCCTTCAACCATAATAGCTCCAGTTTCCTCTGACTTATTTGTCTTGGTAAGATTTTCCACCACTGGACTTGATGAGTTCTGAGGTTCCTGCCAGCTCTGAGATTTGGGTCTAGTTCTTGAACTTTGCCAAGTAGTTCCTGAGTGACAGTTCCATGGCTGGGAGGAGCAGAAGGCAGGGAGTTCAAGAGTTTGGGTTGAATTTTTTTTGCGGGGTAAAAGTCAAAAGATGACTCAAGACATGAACTGACGTTATACATTGTATGGATAATTACCTGCTGGTAAATTGGCCCAACCCATCATTTTGGTGACAAAAACAAAGCAAAATAAATAAAACAGTACTGTTTTCTTTAAAAAAAAAATGTTTGGGTTGAGATGATCACACTAAGGTGGAGATTTTGGCTTCAGTCTCTGTGGAGTGTGTGTGGAGGGGAGGGGAGAGGGAATGGTTCTAGGAATGATGATGGGAAGGATTGCTTACTATGGCTGCAGAATAGTACTTGGGCTAAAGATTCTGTTTTGCTATCCCCTCTACTATGAAAATGAGCTTGGAAGTCATTACCTCAAAAGTTGAATTTAAAGGATAAACCTCAGAAACCAGAATGGCCCGGGTCTCTTCCTGGTCATGTCAAGGGCAACTTGCTATTCTTGATGAAACTGGGGGTTGGATTTGTATTTAAACAGACAATAATCACCTAAGGAGAAGTGGTCTTTGGTGTGGCGCCTGACATAATTTAATGAGTGAAAGATTAAATGCTATACGGAGTGCCCATAGGCCCTCTCCTTTCTGATACGTACCTTGGCTTCCGAAGTCCTTAGAATCTTCATTACCTCACCTTCTCGGGCATAATCCAAGGGTGTGTGTCCCATTTCATTCCTCTGCAGGGGGTTGGCTCCTGGCAGAAGAAGCAGAAATAGAGGCTCTATGAGTGATCAGTGGGACCTTGACCTGGGTCCTCCTTCAATGTGAGGAATGCCCTTGGAAACATGCTACAACACAAACCTAGAGGTTGCAAAATGGTGGGAAAACGTCAAATTACACTGAGGGAGAGCTACACTTCTGACAGAGTCAGGGTGTTGGGGTTCCTACATGTACATGCACACATCTGGAGAAACACTCTGTTCATGCAGAGGCCCCTCCCTCCCACATAGATGTGTTATACACAGTGCTATGCATACACACCCAGCTGAACATGCTAGCAAAGAAACCAAACACACTCATACCAACACTGCTGAATTATTCATTAAGATGTCCACATTATCAAACATTTACATAAGATGAATAAAAAAGAGCTCCTATTTCAAGCACAGAATATCCTAAGTAAAAATAAAAGACCTTCTTAGTGCTTTTTCTTAAAAAAAAAAAAAAGCAAACTTATTTATTTATGCATACATACAACAACTGGGTGTAGACCAGAGCAATGGGGGTGTGTGTGTGTATGAGAGAGAGGATTCACTAGAGACAGACTGGGGAGCAGAACAGATGGATTTAATGAAATACACTGCTGAGGGGAGCAGCGGGCAAGGCAGGAGAGGTCTGCTGCACCACGTGGGTCAGCTCCCTGGCTGGGGGTCAAACTCATGCCACAGTGGTTGGTGACAGCTTGATAGTGTTGAGACTTTAAGCACTGTGCCACCAGGGAGGCCCCCTCTCTCTGCTTTAGTGCCTCTTCTTTCTGGGCATTTCTTGCAGAATTAGTTGAGTGTTGAGTCCTCTGGAGGCGTGAGTCATACTAACACCCTGTCTGTGCCAGTCCCAAAGTTAGATGCCCTTACCAATGCTGTGATGGGTGAGAGTGTACATGCTGGTAGGCTTTTCCTCTTATCTTCAGTTTCTGTGATTTGAGGACAAACAATTTCAAGTATTACAAGAAGAAGGGCTTGCTGGGGGCTATTTATCTACCTTCTCCAGCTTGCAAATGCCAGTGCTGATGAGCCTGTATAAAGTGTCTATTTTGCACAAAGCCTGTGGATGAGGAAAGGAGAAAAAATACAGAGTTCCATGCTGTCAGGTCTGAGCACCTCACTTTCCTCTTCAAAAACTCCCCAGTCCATTTAATTTGGCAAACTTAGCATGAGTGTGGCCTGCAGACAAAGAAAATCCAATCTGGCCCTACCCCAAAGGCCTGTCTCTCAAGGTAGCAAGACAGAATCAAAAGAAAGCTGTACCCTGAAAACAGGGGATGCTCAAGGGAACACCCCTTTCCTTCTTGCTGGGGAAGTGTGGTCCAGAAGTAAAGGGTCAAGACTCAGTTCATGCTGTAAGGATGCAATGGGCTGGCCGCGGACACTAAATACACAGGTAAGACATTATCTGTGGGGGGGAGGGGTCTGCTGATGGACAGTAAAAATTAGTGTTTCTTAATCCAGGCTGTGGAACCATTCATTTATTTTACTATATAAACCATTCCTATTGACACTCTTTGCTTAAAGGCCTACCTATTAACGTATCAACAACAGGAAGCATTTATTAAGCATTTATACCTGGCTGGTTGCCTGGGTGGTGATCAGGTATGGGAGGAGGAGGGGAAGGGACAGATAGTGGGAAGTATGATCTAGGTCAAGGAAACTTATCATTAGTAAGAAGAAATTAACACGTTCACATATGAGATTATTTTCTAATCGGAATTTGGTATAAAATATCAATGTCATTTTTATTGATATATAATTCAACCTTTTATTATTTTAAGGCTAATTAAATTTTTTTTTTCAGATTTTATTTATTTTTATATAGAAGACCTGGGGTATAAGCCAGAGGTGTGGAGGCTAAGAGGATTCACCAGAGACAGAGTGGAGAGCAAAGCAGGAGGATCCACTGGGCAGGAGAGGTCTACTGTACCACGTGGGTCCCCTCCCTGGCTGGGGATCAAACTTGTGCTGCAGTGGCTGTTGATAGCTTCACAGTGCTGTGACTTAACCCTTTGTGCTACCAGGGAGGCCCTCATTTATTTTTTTTAATTGAAGTAACATTGTATCATAACATTATATAAATTTAGGTTTTCATTGTTGAGAATCAACATGTAAATACTACATTAGGTTCACTTCTAAAAGTCCAAATTTATCCTTTACCATATCATTGTCCATTTTCCTAATCTACCCAGCCCCTACCAAAAGTCCACCTGTTAAAGTATATAATTCAGTAGCTTTCAGCATACTTACAAGGTTGTACAACCATCACCATTATCTAATTCCAGATACTTTTCATCATCTTGAAAAGAAACCCCTATTAGACACTCCTCATTCTCATCAACCATTATTCTACTTTCGGTCCCAATGGGTATCCCTATATTTCCATTTAATATCAATGGGATCATACAAGTATGGCTTTTGGGGCCTGGTTTCTCTCATTTAGCACAATGTTTTTGAGGTTCATCTACATCACAGCATGTGGTCATTCATACCACAAGATGAATGCCACCAGCTGATGAAAATCTGGGTTGTTCTTCCTTTTTGGTTATTGTGAGTAATGCTGCTATAAACATTCATGAACAAGTCTTTGTGTACAAGGCTTTTCACATCTCTTGAGTATATACACCTAGGACTTGTGTAATAATAACTGTAGTAATAATAATAATAACGGCCACTGGTATTTATCTAACACCATGTGCCAGACACCAAACTCTGGACTTTCTATACATGATATAGTTTAATCCTTACAACCATCCTGAGGAGTAGGGATTAAAATCCCCATGCTACAGACCTAGTAACCTGGCTTAGAGAAGTGAAATAACTTGTCTAAAGTCGCAAAGCTAGTTACTTGCTTGGAACAAGAGTTTAACGTACACCCAAGTTTTCTTAACTCCCTGCTGAGACATCCCCATGTGGCTTTTCACTGCGTGTGGGATGAAGCACAACCTCTCTAGAAGAAGAGTGTCTGCTCTTCCCAAGATCTCAGAGGCTCAGCTGGAGCCTCATTTTTTTTTTCAATACACTTGGCACCTACTGGGCTGTGCACACAGGATAACGGGGATTGGCACAGTCAATGAATAGGTTTCTTTCTTTAACTACCCTGCAGCCACTGATACCCCGGCTGCTCTCTCTGAATTCTACAAAACCACATTTCAGGTTTTCCTCCCACTCCTGTGACCATTCCTTGTGTCTTTTCTGCAACCTCCTATCCATGTCATTAAGATGAAGGGCCACCTAGAGTTAGAGTCAAGGCACAATTCCACGCTCGAGAAGCTAATGGGCCTGAGAGATGGCCACGCAGTAACTCAGGCCAGATGTAGTCAGGGTGCTGGAGGACGGACAGACAGAGGAACCAAGGGGCTTGTTCGCCTGGCCCACCTTCCCAGCCCACCCCTTTTCTCTCTGGTGCTCTACAAAGGCTGAGGGGCACCGCCAGGAAGCCTCTCGCCTTCCCTAAAGCTCCTGGGCCACAGTGAGGGCTGAGATGGAGTGAGCCTCTCCTTTCTTAGGCAGCCTCTGGGGAGCTCTGCCATGAGGTATGGGCTGGAGTGGAAAAGGGATCAGGGAGAGATCTCTGGAAGGGAAAGAAAAGAAGAGCAAAGAAGAGAGGAGAGAAATGGATAATGAAGAAAGAAATGGGAGGAAAAGGGGAGAGGGAGAGAAAGAGAAGTGGGAAAAAGACAGTGGAAAAAGAACAGAGGGTGAGATTAGCCACTTCAAACAAGTGCTGTCAGTGATCTATATTTGCTTACAGAGTGAAAAATGTGCCCCATAAACATTGGCCACTGAGTAATTTCTAGTAGGCGTCATGTCACTTCTTGTAAAGGATGGGATGGGGACAGGTAGGACACCTCTCCACCTGGGCCAGCCAGCACGGGATGTCTTATACAGCAGTGCTGCGCTTGCCTGCAGCCCAGCAGGTGCTCGGTCAGGCCCCACCCGGCGGCCACTCCCAAGGAGGGAAGCTGGGGCCTCAGGGAAGCATGCCTGCTCCCACTTTAGGATGGCTGGGGTGGGGGCACCAGGGATAATGTCCACCTAATATTAGTCCCTCAGCCCCCGCACCCTTGGTCTGGTGCTGACTTGACTAATTGCTGTAATAATTGATAGAACCTGACTTCCACAACTGATCGATTTCACCTCCAAGACCAACGGCCACAAACCATTACACTCCAATAAATAACCACGTTGGGTCTCACCCGCCTGCCCTCTCTGGGGGCATCAGGCTGGCCCGTGCCCTGGCCTGACCTCCCCTTGCCTCCCACCCAGGGCCCCTCCAGGCCGAGCAGCTGGTCTAGAGGGTCAGGCCTCCGGGAGCAAGAGAGAGGGCTGGATGGAGGTGGGGAGCGCTAATCGCAGGCCATCCGTCACCTCCCACTGGCTGTCGGGGGCTGGGGCCAACACCTGGAGCACCCCAGGCAGTGTAGTGCAGGACCCCTCCCTCTTCTCCCTGCTCCAGATTAGTGTGTCCCAGCTTATAATACTTGATAAATAGCAGACTGGCTTCCTGGCAGCACTGCTGCGGCTGCACCGGCCTGCTACATCTGTGGAAGGTCACTCATTGGGGAAATATGTTTCTGTCAGTGGTATTGAAAAAAGTTTAGTGGAGTGACAGGCCTCAATTTTTCAAATTTTATTAACTCCATCCTCTTAACCATTTGTCTTGAATTCCTTCAGATTCTGGGGGATCTGTCAATAGGGCTTGAGGAAAGCAGGGGATGGTCATAGTCTGGTCCCAGTTGGTGCCAGTGGCTGGCCTGGGTCTCATCGTGCCAGACAGCAGAAATGGTGGTGGAGGAGGAGAAGATCTGGTCAGTGAGGTGCAGGGAACCCACTGCCCTTCTGTGGCACAGCGCCTGCCTTTGGTCTGACACAGTCAGACTTTCCCAGTGGAAAAAAAGACCTATTGGTGAGCTCTTCCAGTTCACTCCCTCTACTACACAGGAAACAGGTGGTCACCTGGCTCCCTTGAACGTGCCCAGTACCTAGTCCCAAGCTCATGGCCTTCTAAGGGATTTTCCCTGCTAAATATCGGCAACCCCACTCCTACCTTGACCTTCCTGCAAACACCTGTTCATCTCTGAGCAGGTTCACCTCTCTTTCTCTGCGTTCCCACAGGCCCTTCTGCTTCTGTCTCACTGCACTGGTCATTCTGCATGAAAATGGTTCACCTCCATCCAAGACTGAGACCTCTTAGAAGTCAGAGACTCTCTGAGCCGCTGCTATACCGCTGCTACCCAGCACGGGGCCCTGCACAGAACAGGTGTTCAACATGATTTACCAAGTGAGTGGAATTCTTTCCAGGTGCTGTCTTCTGAGGTCACTTACGACAGAGTGGTTGTTGCCCCAGAAGAGCCCTTCTGACTTGTCCCTAGCTCCTGTAGGCCAAAGCCCCTGGTCTCTCTGATGGTCCAGACACCTCTCTGCCTGGATCAGGTAGGCCCCAAAGCACCAACACCTGCTAGGCTCTGTGGGTGGAAGTGGGTGGAGAGAGAAGTCCACTTGCTCTTCTTGGGGAGAGTGCTGAAACCAGGGTAGGGATGGGATTCATCTCTCTGCCGGTAGGAACAGCTAACAAGCCAGGGGTGGAAGGAGGAGGCGACAAGCTGCTATCCTGGCCTCAGTCTACCTCTGTGACTCTCAAAGGGGGTAATATGTGTAAGAGAGCTTTACAAGAAAACAACAGTGATTGCCCTATTTAAATGTATTAGGCTATTACTATTAATAAATTGACTTGTTCATTCTCTCCAGTCCTCCCATCAGCCGTACTGGCTTACCAAATCTACTACCGAGTTCTCACCCTTCCACTGCATACACCCTGCCCCCACCTATTTAAAAGAGCACACTGGGGCTGTGACCCTGAGCTTCATTTCTCTGATGGTAACGACGGCTGCCCTGCCTACCTCTCAGGGTTTCGTTTGGGCTGAATAAGAGAAAAAGCTTGAAGATGATTTAAAACCAAAACTCTACAGGCTACACGATGCTCTTGGTAAGAACTGATTCACCTACGTATTCCCAGAGGCTGCGGATGAGAGAGCAGAGACCTGTCCATAGTGCTGCAGGAAGCACGAAAACTGAGACCAGTCTCCTGCCATCTTTCCGGAACTTCTCCATAAAACACACCCTGGTGCCTTCTCCACACCTGCACAGATCACACCCGGTGCATGCAGACATGCCGCCCCGTGCCTGAGAACCTGCACCGAGCACTCAGTACGTCCGCACCCCGTGGTGACTTTAACTCTTTCATTTTCTTAACAAAAGTTTGAAGAAAGCAGGAAAGGTATTATTTTTTCCCATTTTACAGATATAAGAGCAAGATGAAAGGCGAGGGGCTAACATTTGTTGGGCATAAGATTTTTACACACAGTGTCTGAATTATTCTTCATACAAAGACAGAAAACAGGTTCTGAGAGCTGAAATCATATGCCCACGGTCAGCCAGCAAACAAACAGTAAAGCTGGGTCTTCGAGCAGGGATTAGCCTTGTCTTCCTTTTGTATATGTCCCCTCAAGGGACCACATATTGTGTAGCTAGGGATATGGGAACCTCATCACCAGCTGCAGAAGAGTAGAAGGTGCAGTCCTGAGTAAACACTAAGAAAAAAGAGAGAGGAGAAATGCAGGGAAGAGACAGAGCCCAAGATCATGGAGATAGTGAGTCTAGAGCCCAGGGCTTCCAGGCAGGGGTCTCTCCACTTGCCCACACTGCCCCGGTCCCCTCGCTTGGGCTTTTAGTTCCAGCACTGACCTGAAAGACGACTCTTCACTGGGCAGTCACAAGTCCCTTCAGTGGTGCCCAACCCCCTCTGCCCATAAGACCCTGCACTCTGTAAAGTCCAACTCCATTTGCCCTGTCCTGAAGCTTTCGTAGGCCACTCCAGCCTACCTGGGCTACTTCTTCCTTTGAACTCCTAGAACACTTATCTGATCACATACTTTTCACAAATATGTCTTGTCTGCGGACCCAGATGTATTACCAAAGGAAGGCTGTATGACTGCCTTGAAAAGGAAATGGTGATGAGCGCCAGGCATCAGGCTGGGTTTTCAGAACCAAGTCATGCCAGACCAATCTCATTTCCTTTCTTGATCAAGATTACCAGTTTGCTGAATCAGATGCAGTGAGGGCATGTGTGGGCTGTCTCAGGATAACCCTGAGGATGTGACTAAGAAATGTGGGCTGGATGCCAGCAGTGTGGAGGGTAAGTTTGGTGGACGACCTAGACCCAAGGAGCGTGGATGAAATGATCAGAGGTAACCTGGAAGGAAGTTTCTAGTGACAGAAAACAGGCCTGTTCCTGCTCAGCATGTTTTACTTATACCTAACATGGATTATTAGCACAGGGATGGCCTGTTCATCAGATCGGCAGACAACCAGATTAGAGTGGGAAGAGCACCAAATATACCTTCTGGAAGACTGACCTTGAGAACTGAAACAAAGGAGAAAATTAGTAGCAATAATTGGGAAGTCATGGGTTCCAGAAGAGAGCAGCGCAGAGATTGTTCTGGGAAGAGTAAGTGAGATAAGAGAGGGCTCAGAAGCCACCATTTAAGAAACTGGAGATTTGACTGGAGAAAAAATAGCTCAGGAGAACATGTTGCATTTTCAAATATTTGAAGGACCATAATGTGGACTAGGGATTAGTTCATTCTACATAAGCCCAAAGGTAAAATAAGACCCTTGAAAGTCAATTTTAGCTGAACATAAACAATTTCGAACCATCAGAACATCCAAAGAGAACCTGAGTAGCTTTAGAAATGAACTAGTTCCCCGGCACTGGGAGTGTTCAGCCACCGAGTGAATGACCACTTGGTAGGTCTAACACTTAAACGTCTACTACTTACAAACCTTTACAAAGGTTTTCTCAAGATCAGTTAATTTGTGTTTTTCATTCATTCGGAGATTCCCTTTTGAAGGTCTTCTGTGTATTTGGCACTGAGCTAGGGCCAGAGATACAATGGAGAGTGAGAAGACGCTGCCCCTGCCCCTGCCCCTGCGGAGCACCTGAGCCTGCAGGGAGGAGATGGACAAGTTCATTTCAATAGCGCCGTGTGCTGTGATTACAGGTCTCAGGACAGGGAAGACTGGCTTCAGCAGAGGTTAAATCGATGAATTCGTGTGGAAATTCAAACACAAATTTGGTTACTCAAAACCATGTATTAGTGTAACGAAGGCCAAGTCACTTGCTTAAGCCAACCACTGGCTGTGAGGTCGAAGCGTACACTGAAGCACAGTATGCGAGTTTTTGTGCAGGCTATTTTGCTCTCATGGACAGAGGTTTGGTTTTTGGCTTGGACTTGTTTATGTACCTACAGATTGTCTTACAAGTGGCTGTGGTGTCAGGGTGAAGTGATTTAGCCAGCAGGGCTACCCAACTCTCCATTTCTTACCCACCCTATGGGGACTGCTTCAGCACAGACATAAACATGCTCCTGCCGTTACCTTATTGCACTCGTCACATGGGGAGGCTAGAAGGCTTGATTCAGGGATATGATTGGATTTTAAATCCCAGTCTCACAGGATTTTAATTACTGGTCTGGGGCAGCAGGGATAGGCGCTGGCTGCCTTTGGATGGAGGAGGTCGATACGCTACTCCACAACATATTGAGCCACAATGCCTGCAGACTCTATTGCTCTATTTAATCATCTTTTGCAAAATTTACAGTGGAACAGGAGGGATCAATACGGAATTTATCACATTCTCTTGTAAATATGAGCCAGGAAAGAGTTCCAGGCAGTTTGTTACTGAGTGGGAGAGAACATGTCTGCGTATTGCTGGGCATTAGGAGTTGAGACAAAATCCATACTACTTGGCATGAGCTTAAAGACACCCAAGCCAGCCCCTCTTAAACTTGTAGCCAAGTTCAGTGGAAGGAACGCTGATTCATTCACTCATTTGACTGACCAACCAACACTGCAGAGCACCTACTAAGTTCTGGGAACACAGACTGGCACCTGCTTTTGAGATCATAATCACAGACGTACCACAGCAGCTCTGCCACTTACTAGTGCTGCAACTTGGGCAAGTTACTTAACAGGCTAATGCCCCTATTTACACACATGGAAAACGGGAATATGAGTATCGAACTTAAGAGTTATTTTAAGTATTATTTAGTACAGAGCTCAGTAAATAATCGCTATTACTATCTTTACTCCACTTACCATTATCAAGCCTTCCTTTCTACAGTGCGTCTCACCAAAGGTCTATGTGCTAAGAGTTGAGCAGGGAGCCAGCCACCCCATCTCTTTAGTAGACAGCATGGAGACTGGGTGGCCTTCCACAAGCTGGAGACCTGGCCCGGGCTACTGCAGCAGAGTAAGAGGAATGGGGAAAAGAGGGTGTGTGAAGATGAGCTATGAGTTAAGTTCCATTTTTTGAAACTTCAACCGTAATCTCAAAATAATAAAATAACCTCTTAAAAATTGCTCATCCACTTTGGGTAAACCAGAGAAAGTTACACAGAAGAGACATAAATGAGTTGGATCCTATGGAGGAGCTTCTCAGGTAGAGACCTGAGAAAGGGCATCCCAGACAGAGGAAAGTGACTGAGCAAAGGTTTAAGGACATGAAAGACTGCAAGGGAGTGGGCAGTACAACGTGCCTGCACCGGGCAGAGACAGTTACCGTCTCCCCGGGCCCACCTGACTGCAGCCAACCCCCTAATAGGTCCACAAAGCTCTGGAATCACTCTTGAAACAAATCACTAGCCCCTTCTCTTCTTACAGAGTTGAGGACTCATGGCAGACTGAAGAGACTTATGTGCTGGATTAGACATCTGGGCTTAACTTACAAGGCACTGGGAACTGCTGGAGGTTTCAAACAGGGAAGCATCAGGGTTTTGCAGAGTAGAGGCTGGTTTGAAGGGGAGTCTGGGGGTCGGGAGACTCACAAGAAAGCTGTCACAGTAGTGTAGGTGACAGTGATGAAGGCTGAGTCAGTAGGGACAGAGGCAAGAGGATAGATTTGGAAGAATATTCCAAGAAAGACAGGGTTGGTGAAGAGTGAGGGAGAAGTCATCAGATTTACTTGGACATTTTTGCTTGGGTGACAGCTAGATAGATGATGATGTCATTCACTAAATAGGGAAAATGGAAAAAATCTGAGGATGGCAGGGATTGGAAACATTGAGTATGAGATAGCTACACTACAGAATACTAAGCATCAGCAGAGCCATCAGAATGCTTGGTTTGTTCTAAGATGTGAGCCAATCTGGTTAGAAAAGAGGTGGCACAAAAATATAGAAACGAATGTTCAAACATACTTTACATACAGAGTTAGATGAGGAAAAGGGCAAAAGCAAAATTCCAGTCAAGGATTTCAGCTCAATGCAAACCCAAGGTAGAGGGTTTCTCAATTGGGGGGATATTATTCTGAATAGCATGTGACACAGGCATGGAAGTAAAAGGCACCTCAGCTTATCTCCATTGTGAGTAAGGTTCCTGAAAGTTGTGGGCTTTCAGGAAGCCAGCCCCATATCTCCCACAGTCCAGCATAGACTTCCCCAGAGGTGGCAGCCGGCTCTGTGAGCAGAAAGCAGCTGGGAGCAACTGTCAGTGGAGGGAAAGGCTCTGGATAAAGCAGAGTTCAAAGTGGGCTATAATAAGAGCCTGGGTCTCCGGGCTTCTGCAACCCCCTCCCCCTCCTGCAAATGACAGCTGAGACCAAGGCAGCCGAGCCTGGGGCCTGGACTGAATTTAGCAGTCACAATTACACTGCTGACGTCTGGGGCAGGGCCACCGTTGCTGCAGAAGCAGCTTTTGTTCATGCACTAAAAACACATCTTCAAACATGCTAATCGCATGTCTGCTCCAATCTAACAACACTGAAGGGAGGCTGAGGAAAGGGCACACAATGTCCACACATCTGGCTAATTCAGTTATGAGGCCAATCCATCTTGATGGGTTGTCTATAAAACACCAACCACCCCAAAGGACTGAGCGGACCAGATGTTTAAGCTTCTGTTGACCAATTCTGGCCTAATATCCAGAGCAGGGAAGAGGGGTTCTCAGGAGATGGCTTATGCTTCCAGTCAAGTCATTTCCAAAGTTAAGTAAGGCTTTCTGCTTGGAGAAGCGTGGGGACATTAATGTGGTGGCTGAGTCAGGTTCCCTGGAATGAAGTACTCAAATATACATACTTTCACTCTAGCCTTAAGGCAGGAGGTCTTATTTACAGTTGGTTTTGAGGCAACTGGCAGAAACAGAAACCCATGAAATGTTTTTGCTACCTGTACTTCCCAGTGGACAGAAGCAGGAGTGTGGAGAGGGTATCTTTAGGGTATTAAATGGAACAGGCTACAGTTCTGGGCACAGGAACCATTCATCTGCTGATGTCTGCTTTTCAACCTCCCATCAAGGCTGAAGGAGTTCCTCCTCTCCCTCATAAAACTGCTGCTCTAAAACCAACAACAAAATGACAACCAAAACCAAAACAAAACTAGACACCACTCTCAACAAGGATTCCAATTTATGCACAACCACATTACCAGGCAACCGTCACCAAAAATAAAAGTGGAAGAGTAGCTGCAGATTAGGAAGAAGGAGGAAACAGTGAACAGATTACAAGCACAAAGGGGCATTTTCACCCAGAGTGTCTTGCTGGTGCTAATGATCCCATTTTTCTCAAGGGGGGTTCTCCCTAATTAATTCTAACAAATTTACTAAGTTTGTCTCACAGTTGAGCTGCGTGAAAAACCAGCAGGATGAACTTGGTAAAGGAAACCTCCAACATTTTAGACAGTGGTGAGAGAGGAACACAAATTAAAAATGAGGTCTTTGTTGTGATATGTGCCCAGAACAGAGCCTGGCACTCAGTCGGAGCTGAATCAATATTTACTGACTGAATAATTATGCCTCAGTTATGACTCAGCTGGGCTGTTTCCTCAAGTTCTGTTTGTCAGAGAGGCTTCCTAAAGTTCCTGGCAATACTGCTGGGCAAAATCATTCATGGAGATCAGGAGAGTCTCCTCTGGGGCTGAATGAGCAGGGATGATGTGGGGCTGGGAGGCAGAGGTATGAACCTCACACCCAGCAAACTCTTCTTCTTCCCCACGGCTGCAGTAATCAACGCTGCTGCCAGCCTGACCTTCTTCTGCTACTCTTCTACCTCGATTTCCATGGTACACAATACTCACAACTCCATCTCCTTTGCAGGTTCCTGTTTATCCTTCTGTCTCAACTTATGGATGACACCCGAGGCTGAGTCCTTAGCCCTCTGTCCCTTTCTCTCTGTATTCATTCTCCTTGAAAAAATAGTCTCAGTCTGTACAGTTTAAATGAGCTCTGTGGTTTTCAATTCTGGCTGTATACTACAATTATATGGGAAGAGTTAAAAACCATATCAATCCAAAGTCCTTCACATACAAAAAAAACCTTTTAAAAAAATCAAGAGAAAACAAAGGTGGAAAGTCCAACAGAAAAATGGGCAAAAGACATCATAAAAGATGAAAAACACTTTCATGCCTTGCTAGTGGGAATGCAAAACGGTGCAACTTCTATGGAAGAGAAATTTTATATACTGAATCACAGGACACATGCTTTTACACTTTCTAGGATTTTTTTTACTATAAAGACATACCCAACAATCCTAAATGTACATGCAAGGTGTTACCGTTGTAGTTTATTTGTACTTATTAAACACTGGAAATCTTAATGTCCAAGCATGAGCTATAGCACACACAATGGAGTACTATGCAGTGTGAAACAGACTGAAGATCTCTGTGAATTGATACTGAATGATTTCTAGGAAACGTGGTTAAATGAAAAAAATAAAAGCAAACTGCAAGCATATAAAGCATGCTATGTTTTGGGCCAATAAAAAGGGGGAAATTAATTAGGAAACATACACAGATGTGCTTACATAAGAAACACAAGAAGGAAACACAAGGACTTACTGAGGGAAGCAGAAAAAGGCTGAAAGGGAGACAGGAAGGAGTTTTACTTCTCTGAGTAGACCTTTATGTATAGTTTTTATTTATTTTTAAAAAAGATTTACTTATTTATGCATACACGAACTGGGGTATAGGCCAGAGATGTGGGAGGAGAGTGAGAGGAGGCACCAGAGATAGAGCAGGGGGAGCAGAAGAGATGGATCTACTGAAATACACTTCTGAGGGGAGCAGCCAGCGAAATAGAGAGGTCTGCCCTGACTGAGGGTAGAACTGATGCTGCAGTGGCTGGTGACAGCTTCAAAGTGCTGCGACTTAACCACTTGCACCACCAGGGAGGGCTGTATGTATCGTTTTTAGAAAAAAATCAATGCTCTACAGATTCAAACAACAAAATTAACACATGCATTCTTGGGGAGGGAAAACCCTAAAATTCAAAGTAAATTGAAAAAAATCAACCCAAATGAAGAACATAAATACAAAGAAAGAAAGGGAGCCCACCCAAGTAAGTCATGACCCCTGGATGGGGCAGGTATGAGAACTACAAATACCAACCTAAATTCTTTTCAGTAGGTTTTTTGTCTCTGGAGACGTGGGTGAAGTTCTGAAGTTTTGGTATATGTATCACTGATTTAATGAGTAACTGCACTGGTGCTTTCAAAGTCGGCAGTCTCATACTGGAAGATGGGATGCACAAATATGAAATGTATGAAGACAAGAAAGAACCCTACAGGGAGAGGATTCCTAAAATATGGCTCATGTATACATGTCTGTATCTCCCTCAGTTCTGTCAGCAGAAGGCTTTTGTAAAAGAGCATACTTGGTACTCAGCCTTTAGTCTCTAATACAGCTGCCCAGTGAAAAGTCTCAGGGACCCTGAGAGAAAATGGCCAACTCCAGTGCAGCAGCAAGGTGGGTACAGGAAAAGACTGAAACTTTGTGTTTTGACAGAAAAAGAAAGATGGAGGGCTGCCACACTGGTCACATCTGTGAGGATTCTGGCACAAACACAACTAAGGACAGTAACCGATGATAGAATGTTAAAGCAACAGTGTTGACAATAAGTAGCTAAGGGGGTGGGGGGAGAGCAAGGGGATTTTGCTTACTATGGAATGCCAGGGGCTGACTGGCCAATGTGGAGTGAGCACTGGAGATGGGAAAGATGTTAACACTCATTCTGCAACCATCTTATATGATAGACAGGCTCAGGAGAGAACCTTCAAGGGATGCGTGATCTAGAGGGAAATTTCGATGAGGATATTTGCCTTTAAAGTATCTTCTTGTCAATTTCAAGGGCAAAAAGTAATAATGACAGAGTGGAGCAAGTAGGCAGTACTTGAGTTGAGATGGGATAAGGTTTTTGACTGAAAACCCCTTTGAATTTTGTACTGTGTGCGAATATGAACTATTCAGACATAGGAAGGAAAATAAAATGCATATAAAGTATCTCTGAGGAGCATGGCAGACAGAACAAAGGCCCCCAGTGAGGGGAACATTCTAATCCCTGGAACCTGTGAATGAGTCAAATTACTAAGCAAAGAGGAATTAAAGTTGCAAATAGAATTAAGAATGCTAACCAGCTGACTTTGACATGGTCAAGTAACCTGCATTAGCCAGGTGGGTTCAGGGTTATCACCTGGGTCCCTACCTGAAAGGCCTCCTTATGCAGGCAGGAAGAGGCAGAGGGATGAAGTATGAGAAAGGCTCCACTGAGTCTTTCTGACATGAAGATGGAAGGGAGCTGAGACCAGGAATGTGGGGAGCTTCTAGAAGCTGCTAAAGGCAAGGAAAGGAATTCTGAGTCTCCTAAAAGGAGTACAACTTACTGATAACTTTAACTTTAGGGCAATGAGATCCATTTCAGACTTATCTCCAGAACTGTAAGTAAATTTGAAATGTTTTAAGCCACTAACTTTGTGATAATTTGTTTATTAGCACAATGGGGAGGCTACAAAAGAAAAGTTATAAGGGGTGCTGCTGAGGAGGACCTGGGATGTGGGAAACTTCTTTTCCACTCTATATCCTCTGGTACTGCTTGAAATTTTCATCTTGTGCATTTTTCACTATCACTATAGTCACTAAACAAACAATAGACAGTCATTTCAGAGCTCTCACTGACTTCACAGTTAAGTATTGAGTGCTCTGGTCCATCCCCAAGCTCCCTTCTCCTACTCCCCCATGCAAGCCTCCCTACCCATAAAAACTTGCCTCTTGGGCCTCCCTGGTGGCGCGGGTTGAGTGCGCACACTGAGAAGCGTCGTTGGCACAGCAGCGTGAGTTCGATCCCTGGCCAGGGAGGGGACCCACATGGCACGGCAGACCTCTCCTGCCTCACCCGCTGCTGCCCTCAGCAGTGTATTTCAGTCCATCTGCCTGTTCTGCTCCCCACTCTGTCTCTGGTGCATCCTCTCACCTCCTGTGACTCTGGCCTATGCCCCAGCTCTGTATGTGTAAATAAAATAAGTCTTAAAACAACAACAACAAAAAAAACTTGCCTCCTACCACCCCATGATGTTCTAGGGTGTGTTGTGTATGGAACCTTTCACCAAGTCACCCCTCCGTAGGGTGCAGTCTGGGGGAAGGCCGGTATCTTCTAGGTTCCTCTAATGCCTAGGGCTCACTTACGAATTAACTTAGTTAAGAAATACTTACTGAGCACCTATTAAGTGCTAAGGATAGTGCAAGTTGCTGAGAATATAAGCTCTATAGGTCCAGACTCAACTTCTGGGCACCACTGTGTAATGAAGGAAGGATCCATTAATGAAATAATTATGATGACATTCTGAGATAAGTGCAATAAAGAAAATAGGCTACTTTAAAAAACATCAGGGGAATCAAGAAGGACACTGGTGGTCAGTTGTAGGAAAATATAGTTGCTAAATAAATATGAATATCTAGATTTGCAATTAGATGAATCAGAGGGCAATTATTCATTCAGAATCACAAATATAAAATGGACAGAAGATCACAGGCCAATTATTTAATTTTACAGATATGGAAATTGGGGCTCAGCAAGGGGTCAAGGTTTTATATATACTAGAGTTATTAGCCCAGGTCACCTGCCCCTGTTTGGCACTTACCACTGCATAGGCTTTGTTACTTCAAAGGGAGTCTTTGGAGGAATCTTTAAGTGGTAAACTCCCTTCAACAGCATTTGAAAGAATTAATTTCCAAAATGGTGTTCAGGAAGGAGTCTGGTAAAAATCTCCAGAGAGACCTTGCTGTATTCTCCCCGGGACACCACTAGGCCTTTGTGTAGAGGAAGCGAGCACACAAATGCTAGAAGCAAAAGCCTTTTGGGAAGGGAATGTTGGTTCAGCCCCATTCCCAAGTCTGACTCTGGGAGGGGAACTTTATTTTGCAGGCCCTAACCTTCAAATTAATGTTCCCCTTCTTAAAGTTGCAGTGTTGCCCTCTCTCTGTGCATGCTGCCGAAGAGCGCATGCACCGAGGGGCAGGAGTGGGCTGGCAAAATGCAGTTGTCCCTGCCCTGGGAAATCTGAATGCTAGGCAGCTCTGTTTCTGGGTGCAGTGCAGGTAGTGTGTGTAGGATGCAGAAGAGACCTGGCCCAGAAGATGCTGACCTCTCCCTCACCCAAGGGAGGCTTGGCTTCCAGCTGCCACTGTTGGCGGTGATGAGGTCATGCCGGATGCCAGCCAGGCTCAGATGAGGACTGCCTGGAGCCGATTAAAGTCTTGATGAAATGTGGGTGCCTGGAAGGCAGGTGGCTCTGGAGGGCTTGGGCTCTGGTGACCAGGCGCTCGAGTCCTCTGTATTCACAGGATGTGGGATACAGAAATGCCTCTCCCCGGGGCTTTGCAAAGACAGTTCTTCATTCTGCATTGGTTAAGGGGCTCACTAGGCCTAGGGCAGAGGCAGATTCTGGGCCACCCAGGGTCCCTTTCAGCCCTGACCTACCACAGGGAGTGCCACTGCCAACAGAAACTCTACTTCCCACAATGGCCCCAATGGACTGCTGGGTCCCTCTGGATGACTGGTGGCTATCACTTGCCAAAGGGTTATCTCAACTGACAGGCCTATCTATACCTTATGCCTCAGCATGTATGCTTTTTGCTCAGGGAAGGCTTCCCTCAGCCCCTTCAGAGATATTAAGTCCCCATTACGTTCTGACAGTACCCTCTATTATTCCTTAATAATACTTTTTAATGGTAATTAATAATTTTGTGATTTGCCTAATGTATATTCTCTGCCAGACTTTAAGCTCCACAGGGATAAGGAGTACAATAAACACTTATTAAAGCAGTAACAGGAAATCAGTACAGGCAAAAGATAAGTTTTACAGAGAAATTTCTAAAAGTAGTCTTTAAAAGGAAACTTTTATGTACAAAGTAGCTCCTCTTAGCTATCACCTTAGTTATAGGGTTGAGTGGGTCATCTGGCTTCGTGCCTGGAACCTATCATCCATTCAAGACTATCTTTTTTTCTGGTTTTCAATGGCGTGGAGAATTTTCTTTTTTTTTAAATAACTTTATTGGGATATAATTTACGTACCATAAAGCTCACTCATTTATACAACCTTATAGTTTTTAAATGTACTTATAGAGTCATACAACCATCACCATTATCTCACTTTAGAATATTTTCATTTTCCCCGAAAGAAGCCTGTGTCCATTAGCAGTCATTACCCGCCCCTCCTAGTGACAACTGTTGGCGGGGAGGGCTTTCAGCTCTGTATCCAAATACTAGGAGTAAACTTGGTGTCCAATCATCTGACATAACCTCTTCATCACATGGATGACAAAGTGATGCCAGAGAGGCGCTGTGATCTGCCAAAGTCTACAGGGCAAGAGAATGGCAGAGCTGGGGTGAACCATAGTCCCTGCGGCCTGCATCCTAGGGCAGTGTTCTGACCTCTCTGCCATGCGGTGTGACTGTGAGTCCCAAACTGTCTACCCAACTGAACTTTAAGCCACCTGGGGACAGAGGCTATCTGCCGCTCATCTGTCTTCCTCCTTGCCCGGGAGTACCATGAGATGCTGAACGTGCTGTCTCCACTGGTGCTGGGCTGTGAACTTTATTACCAAACCTCAATAACCACAGCAATTGAGGGTTCAGAGTCTAGAAACTTTTATAAGGACTCATCAGAATAATTTTATATCTGTTGACCCTAACGCCAAAGATAGGCCTATGTTTTATATGTCTTTTAAAATGACTTTCTTAAAAATCATTTTTACTGTATTTTACAAAAGTAATGGTTTAGGACAAATAGCAAATTCAAACAAGAATAGAAATAGGTTTTTCACAGATAGTTTGAGAAGGACTGCCTTAAAGCAACATACTCCCCAATTCACTTCGGTTTCTCCTTTTCTCTGTGTCCTTGAATCTTTTGCACTTATTCTTCTCCTATGCTCACATCTGAATGTAATTTCTCTCAACTGCATCCTTGAGCCTCTTTAGTGCCACAACTTTTGCTGGCCAATTCATAGACACAACTGGTATCTGCCACCTCCAAGAGGCTGACAATTCTTGAATCTTAATGTCGAACTCAGAGTCCTTTTTTTCCTAAGCTTCACATTCATTTATTCATCTACCATCTATGCATCTTTACAAGAGTACCCCATCAATTTCTTGGCTGGTTAAGGCTATTTATTAATCAACTACTAGATGCCTGCTGTCATTTTTTCTCCCCTAGGAGATGTGAATATAGCAGTAAAATAGAGACAAAGTCTCTGTGATCACGTCCTTGGGCTTACTTCCCAGTAGGGAAAAAACAGATGATAAACATGTAAATCAATAAGCATGACCAATTTAGGGACTGTTCAGTACTGTGAAGATACTATAGGGTAATGGAAGAGAAAGTGACTTGGGGGTTAGGGGCTATTTTTATTACAGTCATTAGGGAACGCCTTATTGAGAAGGGACACGTGTTGAGACCTGAAAGAGAAGGCAGCCGTCCCAAAGGGCAGTGTTCCAAATACCAAGAGAGGTCCCGAGATGGGAAGAAGCTGGGTGTCTGTGGGACAAGAGAAATCCGGTGTTACTGGAGAATGTAGGACCAAGGGGAGAGGTAATGTTCTAGAAGCAGGCAGAGTCTAAGTTGTGTGTGTAGAATATAGTTGGGATTTCATTTTGGCTGCAGTGGGAAGGCAATAGAAGATTTTAAGTAAAAGAAAGGCATGGGTATGTTTTAAAAAGCCCCCACCCCTCCCACCCTCACCCCCAGCTGTTCTTTGGAGAATGGATTTAGGGAGACAAAGTGGAAATGTAAGACCAGTCAGGAGGATGTGTGTGGTGCTTGTGCAGGAGAACTGGATTATCATCCAGACCTGGAGTAGAGTTACTGAATGGTGGCAGGCATGGTGAGAAAAAGAACTCTTGGAACCTATACAGCACTGAAAACTAATGTTACCTCAATAAAATAAATAAATGCAAAAGAAAAATCCTGTGCTGAGGGATAATAATAATAAATGAGAAAATGCATTTTATTGTTATATAGAGACTGTATATTATAGACATGGCAATTTCCCCAAAACCTAGACCCTCAAGTAATTACAGTAAAAAACAAACAAAACAAAAAAGCCCTTATTTAATCTTTACAGGAAAAAGTTGTCTTGGTATAAAATAAGCTGGCAAATGCCAACTCCTACAATATGATTTTCCTGTTCTCCCCAGAGATTTAAATGGTCTTTTCTTTGTGATCCCATAACATCTACATATCTCCATTAACATCAAATAGCAATTCTTTGTTAAAATGTCTGAACTAGGCCTCCTTAATAAGACTTACCCAGGGATTACAGAGGATGCTGGGCTGGAAGGGATCCTTAAGATCAGCTACCCTAATTTCCTGAGGAGGAGAAAGGATTTGCTCATGGCAGGGCCAGAACCCGGCCTGGTGCTCATTCCTTTCTCTGCACTGCTGGCAAGAATCAGAGGACCAAGTTTCCACAGAGGACAGCCTGAGGCAAGGCTGATTCCCTCAACATCTGGCAGGGTAGCCAGAGGGACAGACAGTGAAGTGGAACAAGAAATGGATCTCAAGTGACAACAAACTAACAGGCAGTTAAAGGCAGGACATCAGGGCTAGAAAGGTTCTTCACCTCAGGTGGGGTGGTGAGGAGCTGAAAGACTCAATGGGAGAGGGTTAGTTAACACTGACAGTTGAGCCCTGTACTTGGAACGAGAGGCAAGGAGGAGCCACGAAAGTAGGTAGGAAAGAGACTAAGGGAAGCTCTAAGGAAAGTGTTAACAGGTTTCCACTAAGTCTTTCAGAGGTGTAGGGATAAGTGATGGTTAGGCTTTTACACCGCTAGCCTCTGTGGCTATCACCTTCGACCCCGAACATAGAGGGCGCCTGGGAGTGTGGGCTCCAGGTGCTGATGCCTGATGGTGGACACCTGGAATACGGTGTGGGCAAAGTGTGAACACAGGACTACGAGACCATGCCAGAGAGAGCCCAAAGAGGAAAAGTACAGAGTTGCATGGGACTGGGAGGCCAGCCTCCTGGGGCCTGGTCCCCGGCCCACCCCGTGTCTGGTTGCCACACAACAATGGATGCAGAAAGATTATTAAAGCCTATATAAAGCCACTGAGGGCTCCAGGACTTTCTTTACCCATCTGCCCAGCTCCATAGAGAACTTGCCCTGTGCTTGCTGCCACAAGAAGATGGATGGGCACTGGTGGCTGGACAGGCTTGTCTATAAGAAGGAAGGCAGCTGGAAAGAGGTGGCTTTAAAGTCAGATACAATGACACTGGTGTTGGGCCAGGAAGCAAAGATACCACACCTCCAAATAGAAAATCCACAGTGGTTTTAGGCATTAATCAGTATAACGAAACATCTATGAAACCAAGTGCGAGGCACTATGGTGAAGGAAGGAGGGATAAAAGAGACACGGTTCTCACCCTCAATCTACCTCGTCAGTAGGGGGGACTAGACTCAGATCCCAGAGAACCGGCAGGACTTCACAGAGATATGGCATAAGAGCTGGGAGATCAACTGGCAGAAAGGATTCCACCAGGTGGAAAAACAAAGTCTTAGAGGGAAATGAGGGGCAGAAAGACCTGCAAGAGTGAAGGCGCTATTGGGGGGAACGCACTCGACGTTAGCGTGCAGCTGAAATATCAGGGCGGTGCTGGGAAAAAGGAGAGGGTGAGACTAGAGCAACTCTAAAACCAGCTCACAAAGCTGGGGTTGGCAGGAGTTTTCTTTTTTTGTAAAAAGATAAGCACTAAGTGTTTTGAAGTGAATAATAACAGGTACAAAGAGCTTACTCTGTAGAACTATACATGCCCTAGTCTTACCAGTCTTAGTGGGCAGGTGGTGATGCTTCCACTTCCAGATGAGGCAAGAACCTCCAAATGATCGGTGGCTTACCCAGAACCTGCAGCCAGGTACTCCAGAGTTCATGCTCATTCTTTGCAGCCTTTCTCTGATGGTTTTTCTCGTTTTACCACATATGTGAGATATCTGAGTAATGATCTTCTCAATTCTCCAAAGAATAGTATATGACTTGCACCATTTAGACTCCTAGGGCAGTAGTCAATTGCTTATGTACAACAGACGCCTCAGAAACCAGGAACCCTGGTTGGGGAAGGCTGCCAAGATTACAGATATGTTTTGGAAGAGGGGTCTGGCAGAGGGCTCGCATCCCTGAGAGGAAATGTCTGCGACTGCACCATAGCAGCCCTGGAACTATGGGATGACTCAGCTCCAGGCCTGAGGGCAGAAGCTCCAGCTCCCCTCCCAGTCATCCGTCTCTCCACCCCTCCCTCCAGCCTTCGCTTGTGCTTGGTAGTCAAGGGCTGAAGCAGAACCTACCTGCTCATTAACCATCACCAGAGACTGAAGCTGCGTCTTCAGAGGTGAAAAACCACAGGGACCTGTGCACCGAAGCTCTGCAGAGGTCCAGTGTAGAAAACAGACACTAGCTCACTTAGATCCCCTCTGCGGAAATCCATCTGGTAAACTCCTGCCAGCCTTCCTGACAGGCATAAGCACCCCCTCCTCTGGGAGGCTTTCTGACTCCACCTCCCTGCTCATCATGCAGAAGAAGGTATTTCCCCTCTAGGTGGCCTGAGCCTCTTGTCCAGTCTCCTGTCAGAGCACCCACTTCGCTGTCACCACCTGTTTCCACGTCTTTCTCCTCCACAGTTGAGAGTCTCTCAGGATCAAGGACAGTTTGCCTGATCCATCTTAGGATGCTCTGAGGTCCCTGGTCTCAGAGATGGCAATGGGCTTGTCCAGAGTCATTCACAGAGCTGAGATTTTAAACCTACGTCTACCTGACTTCCAAGCCTGTGTTTTTACAATGTCAGGGGGCACCCTGAAGATGAAGAAATGACTTTTCTGTGCTAAGCACCCAGTCCAACTCTGTTAGAGCCCAGAGTGGACCAGGCCTCCAGCAGAAGTTTCCTCAGAGAGGAAGGCTTGAACAGTTTGAACATTTAGCAATGAGGAGGGAACACATGGGGTTTTAGGCAGAGTGGAGGAGCTGTGGGCAGAAACAGAGTTAGGAAGCCGTTACGTGGGAGTGCAGATTTCATAAGGGGCTGGCGGGTTATAGTGGCTATGGTAAGACCCTGATTTCTTTATATAGTCAAAATGGTAAAAGCTACAAGTCACAGAACATCTACCAAGTTCCAGGAGCTATCCCTAGCTGCTTCTAGGCACTATTTTCCGGACAGAAAACAGAGGCTTAGAGCGTTAAGGCACACAAGGCAATATAGTTAGTAGGTGGGGGATATGGAATTCAAACTCGGGGTGGTCTCACTCTGAAGCCTGAGGTATGCTTTCTATTACTCCATGCTGCTTCCTAATGGGCCAGAAAATGCCCCACATTGTCAGACTGACGCTGCTACGGGACTCTCAGCTCTCCCACAGGTACTGCTGGCCTGCGAGCAAGATCAGTTGTCCCCTCAGATCGCTTCAGATCTGGGGACACAAGTCCTTGTGGACTAAGCAATTTCAAGGATAAGGGTTCTGTGTGGACCTGTGAGCACAGGCTGGCCCATGTGTCTGCGCCAGCTTGGATTTCAGAGAGCACCTCCTGCAAAGTTGCAGCAGCAAAACTAGTAGCAAACAGAAGTTAAGATAACTGGTTGGTCAGAAAGACAGACGGTTTTGGAAATGTTACTGGCAACAGCTCCAAGGACAAGGGAGCAGGATTCTGTCTCTCGGTTGGCTGGTCACACACAGAGGCAACCAAATGAGGTCAAGGGGGAGGGAGGTCAGAAGTTGGCAGCCTGCGGGCCCTGAGTGACGGCCACTTGTTCAGGTCAGGAAAGGAGAAATGGTGGGTTAATGGTTTTGGCCCTTGAGGCTGGAAGACTAGAGCAGGGGGTGTAAATGGATGCTGGGTAAAAAGGCAGGTGGGTGAACTGTAAAGGTGGGGGGCTAAGGGCATCTGTTCCATGTCAACAGGCAGGAACCATGCCTCCGGAACAGCTCAAAGGGCCAGCCTCCTGGCCTGGGGGGTCAGGGTGTGGGGGCAGGCCTTCATAAAAGCCCCATGCCTCTTGATTTCAAAGGTGTTCGATCTGGAAGGCTGGGAAAAGGGTCTCTTTTTAGAGTGACTTCCCTGTCTGTTTGGGGTTGAGGGGCAGCAGGGAATGTAAACCACCAGACAATGGCTGAAGTATTGACTGATTTTTAAGACAGAGCAGACAGAAACCCCATGGTGAATGCAGAGGTCCAGTGCAAATGTCTTATGGAGAGCTTTCCAAAGGACGAAGTGAGCAGCCTCCTGCTAGACCTTTTCTGTGTTCCAAGAGCTGTGAGTGTTCACTCCAAAGCATTCGTCAGCCCAGGCACTGCCACCTCAGCTACAAATAGCCCTGCTCCTCACGGTGTGTGTGCCCCAGAACAAGGGACACGCTGACTGCTCTGGGTCAAGCCAGGTCTAAGCAGGGTGGCTGTGGCTTAAGGAAGGTGCCAGAATTTGGAGGCTACTGTAAATCCCTCCAGCCCAAACACATTAGATCATGGGTTAGAAGGTGACTGTGGGTATTGGGCTAGAAGGGCAAAGGCTTTGGGAATGAAAGAACTTTCCTTGAAGATGGGATCTTGAAAAAGTGATGGGGCTGCAAAGACAGTTGGCAAAAGTCACAAAGAAGAAAACCATAATTCATTTAAAAGAAGATATTCCAACCAGTCAGAGAAGACTGAAATGGAATGGACTTCTGGGAAGAAGTCCTCCATAGAATCCAAGGAACTGCCAGATGGCCAGCTGTTGGGGAGGATTCGGCTGGGAGGAGGGGGAGGCAATTAGAGTTGGCACAGAAGATCTCTGAGGAACTGTCCAACTTGTAGGTTCTATTGGCCTCTGACACGGAGGACCTCATCAAGTGATCTGGGAAACACACATCCTGGCAAGACGTTTCCTGTCCCATGAAGAGGCTGGAGTGGGATGCAGTGAAGTGGGAGGGAAAGTGACTGCTTGGGAAGTATCTGGCAAGGCGGTAGGTAACTAACTGTTTCAGACTTGCATGGGATGAGATCAGCCCAGTTTTGAGAATGGCATAGCTTGTCCTTCCCTCCAATTAAATCCATGTTTTCCAAAGGGAGGGTATTCAGTCATTCAACAAAGATTTATTGAGTGCTTACTGTGTGATGAGTACTATGCTAGCTGTTTTAGGGAGGAATCAGCCACCGTCCCTGCCTTCACTGTTCAGAGCTACGTTAGGGAGAATGCCACTGAAAACACCAAAAACACTTTCAAATTGTGACAAGTGCGATGATGGGGAATGGGAGGGTCCTAATTTAGACTGGGCTGGGGGTGGGACCAAGGACGATGCTTTTGAGACCTGGATTAATAGGAACCTGAAGGACCTCTTCCTTGTTCTACTAGTCTTGCTCTAGAGATCAGAAAGAGGGGACTTTTGGAAAAGTAACACTCAAGAAAACTCTCAGAACATGTGCAAACAGGCAGGATGGAGCGGTGCCTCAGACACATACAGGCAAAGAATATTCTCCAGTCACACAAGGGCAGATCACATAAGCACAGTGCCATTTTCATGAAGGACAACCTCCTCTGTGCTTCCATCTTTTCCAGCCCCAGGAGGGTAACAGGACTCTGGGGAAGCCTGGCATTTCCAGAGTGGAAAGGTTGCCAAATACGCTCTTACTGGCCCCCCCATGAGTACTCCCCCTTCTCACATTCATCCACATCCTCACCTCCATCAAGCAGCTCCTTGACTGTGCTGTAGTCATCAGCCAGGACAGCGTAGTGCAAGGCCGTGCAGCCCTTGAAGCTGGCGCGGTTGTTCAGCCGGTTGTTGAAGTCATCCTCACGGGTGACCAGGACTGGAGAGGTAAGCAACACAGATGGCACCATTAGCAACAAATGCCACGAACTGCCAATCTCGCCTTCTTCCTGTTCGCATATTAACAGTCTTGTTCCTTTACTCCTAAGTACCTAAGAACACTTACTATATTTGGCCAGCTATGCTGGGCAAGAGGAGGTAAAACAGGGACCAGCTGATTTCACAAATGTGTTAGGATTTACTTGGGGCCACAGAAGTGAATTAGATATGGCCCCTGACCTAATCTGACAAAGGAAGCAGATAATAAACGTGTTTATAGTAGTGAGATAAATGCCAGGCTAGAGGAGTAACAGGATGATACAGAAAGTCAGAGAACTTAGCTCAATTTGGGCATCAAGAGAGAATCCCAGAAGATAAAAGTTTTTTTAATTTATTAGATTTAATTGTATTTGACATCATTTGTAGTCCCAGGGGGTTCCCACCATCATTTCACCCGTGCACCATCACCTCAGTCCCTTGTGCTCTTTCTGCCCTCATCTCCGTCTTTGCCCTCCCTCCACCCACCCCCATGATCCCTTGGGTTTATCTTTGATCTTTTGATCTTGTTGGGTTTTTGTTTCTTTGTTTTTGAGTGCCCATTTCCTTGAGCTTTCTCTTGTTTTTTTTTTTTTTGTTTTCTTCTTTTTTATTTTTTGTTGTGGTTGTTCTTTCACATTCCTCCTAAAAGCGAGGCCATCTGATCAATATTTTTCTCTTGCCTTCTGGCTTGTTTCACTGAGCATAATTCCTTCTAGCTCCATCCATGTTTCTATAAATAGCCCTAGTTTTTTTATTTTTGATTGCTGAATAGTATTCCATTGTGTATATGTACCACGTCTTCTTGATCCAGTCATCTACTTTTGGGCATTTGGGCTATTTCCAGGTCTTACCAATTATAAACAGTGCTGCAATAAACATGGGGGTACAGGTACTCTTTTGGACTGGTGTTTTTGTGTCCTTTGGGTAGATCCCTGGGAGTGGGATTGCTGGGTCATACAGTAGTTCCATTTCTAGTAGGCCGAGGAACCTCCATTCAGCCTTCCATAGGTTGGATTAACTTGCCTTCCCACCAGCAGTGTAGTAGAGTTCCTTTTTCTCCACATCCTTGCCAACATTTATTGTTGTTCGTTTTTTTGATGTGTGCCATTCTTACCGGTGTAAGGTGGTATCTCATTGTGGTTTTAATTTGCATTTCCCTGATTATGAGAGATGGTGAGCATTTTTTCATATGCCTGTTAGCCATTTGTATGTCCTCTTTGGTGAAGTGTCTTTTAAGTTTTTCTGCCCATTTTTTGATTGGGTCATTTGCTTTGATTTTCTTGAGTCTTATGAGTTCTTTGTAT
>JAGFMF010011429.1:2710832-2752927 GCA_019455555.1 Galemys pyrenaicus
TTTAGCCAGGAGAGTTTTGGCTATTCGAGGTTTTCTGTGTCTCCATATGAATTTCATCAATATTTGTTCAATTTCTTTGAAGAATGTCATTGAGATTTTAATTGGAATAGCATTTAATCTATAAACTGCTTTTGGAAGGATAGCCATTTTGATAATGTTGATTCTTCCTAACTGTGAGGAGGGGATATCTTTCCATTTCTTTGTATCTTCTTCTATTTCTTTTAATAGTGCTCTATAATTTTCTCTATATTGGTCTTTTGCTTCTTCTGTTAGGTTTATTCCCAAGTATTTGATTTTTTTTGGCTTCAATCATAAAGGAATATTTTTCTTGATTTCTTCTTCAGATGGTTGTTTGTAGGAAGGCTGCTGACTTTTGTGCGTTGATCTTGTATCCCGCTACTTTACTAAACTGGTTGATTGTTTTAATTAGATTTTCTGTAGAGCTTTTAGGGTTTCCAGAAGATAAAAGTTTTGAGGGTGAAAAGGATTAATCCAGGTGATGAGAGAAGGCTGGGCATTAAACAGAGGGGAGTAACGAGGCAGGAGACAGAGGCTGTACATAGCAGAAGAGTAATAAACCTCTGTGTTCTGAAGATGTTTACAATCTAGCGAGTAGTTAATGTTATTCCGTAAAGAGCATTTTAAATTTACTAAAGCCATAATAATTTTGTAATGACAGAAAAGTACAAAGAAGAAAAGGAATCAGTAGCTCAGTAACTTGAGAAACTTTTTAACATGTTGTTATATATTTATACATGCAACCACATACATACATATACACATATACACATATTCTTCAAAACTGGAATTTACTATATTGCAGCTTTATAATCTGTTTTTTAAAACCTGAATAACTGTACTATGACAATATTTTTGAAGGTAAGAAGACCAGCATTTTATGTGGTCAAAGACCTGAATGATAATATATTTGTGACTCTTTCTAGTTTGATATAAAAGAATCTAAAACCAGCCCCACCACTTTTACAGGACCCTCTGGGTTGGTGACAACACGTGTCCCTCTTGTTCACCCAGAATGGTCCTGCTTCATATGCCTGCTGTCCTGAACAGTCCTAGTTTGGACAATAAGTTAGAAGGTTATCTCACTTCTCTGTCCTCTCTTAGGAACTAGAACCCTACAGAACAATAGCTATCCTGCTTAGGTAATGACTCTTTCCCTGCCTCATGCAGAAATTACTAGATTAACTGTCTCATATTCCCTCCTGAGGTGAGTTCTTTTGGGGGTGGAATTTGGGTCCTACCTTCTCAATCCCCTTGCCCCCTACCCCATGGCACAGAGCCTGCAGAGGGAGGACTCCTCTTACCTCCCACTTGACAATGGATATAATTCAGTGCAAAAGTAATCTCACCTAGGTAGTCTAAAACGCCAATTTCTAAAACATTTTTTTTCAAGTGATCTTGGAAAAGAATCTGTTTTCCTCTCCTGCAAAACCGATCTTCCTATTTAAAAGTTCCAAAAGGCAGAAGACTGTCATATCTCTATCTAATTCTAGCAGATTTTACTTACTGACCTTCTTGTACTCTGTCTGGTGTGCTCGCGCCACACACTCTTACTATCTTACATGGTAGGTGCTATACTTTCATTTTTCAGATGAGGAAACTGAAGCACAGAGTTTACACAGCTATTAAGTGGCTGAGTGAGAATGAGAACCTAGGTCTATCTACCGTAGCATGCTGTCATCCTCATTTTGGAAATGAGGGCATCAGGGCACAGAGTCCAGAGGTGTGGTCCCAGCCTTGCTTAGTATCTCTTCTTGTCTGCTTAAGTGAAGGTGCATAAGCACACTCTCTGCAAAATTTGCCTTACCAGAGAACAGCCTATGTTTGTAGCTAGCACCTGGGTAAGATAGCTTAGGTGGAAGCACTTCAGATGTCTGGTCAGAATGAAGTTGGTTGAATGTGCAACTAAAGAACAGAAAACATTTTCTGATGGGCCCTGATGTCCACCTGCCCCGCCCACCCCCCCACCAAGTGTTATCTGACCTTTCCTGGAGCAAGGAGAACAGGAAGAAGGCCTCTGAGTAGCTAATATACAAGGTTCATGCACAAAGGCACCCACATTTTTCCCATAAGAGAGTGCTTTAGGACCTAATGCGTGGATTACTATCAACTCTTAGTTGTTGCAAACAGTGGTATAAAATCATGGAGAGTGATCTTGTTTCTAGTCCACTGCAGGTTAGGAAAAGGAAACAAGGCTGGGGAGGAAGCTGTTGAGTCAAGCAGACTGATTACAATTGAGTGCTGGCCAGGCAGTGAAGGAAAAGAACAGCACAATAAAAAGCTGGAGAAGGAATTCACAGAATTCAGCACCTCAAGAGCCCCTAAGGGCTTCACTCAATTGCCACATAGAACATTAACTGCTGGATATAATGATAAACCTGAGGAAAAGTGATAGTTGGCTCAAGAAAGCAGGAAGGCTAATCCATTTTACAAAGAAAACACATCATTCATTCAACAAACAATAATTAATGAGCACCAATACATGGTGGCAGCTGCTGGAGATATAAGACACAGTCCCTACTTTAAGAAGTTAGCAATTTAATGCAAGAATCAGACCAGGATCAACAAATTATAATACTGTTTTACAAGTGTAGGGATAGAACTATCATTGGGTGCTTACCATAAAAAGCAGATGGACTTGGGGCCTCCCTAGTAGCACAGGAGTTAAAGTCAGTGCTATCAAGTTATTGGCAGCCACTGCAGCATGAGTTCGATCCCCTGCCAGGGAGCTGACCCACATGGCGAGACAGACCTCTCCTATCTTGCCCACTGCTCCCCTCAGCAGCATATTTCAGTAGATCCACTTGTTCTTCTCCCTACTCTGGTGAATCCTCTCATGCCCGAAACTCTGACCTACACCCCAGTTTTTGTATGCATAAACAAAAACAAATCTTTAAAAAAAAAAAAAAAAGCAGATGGACTCAAGAACACAGTTGGGGCTATCTAGTTCAAGGACAAATGCAGTAGACTAATAAAGAAGACTCAGGAGGACCCCTGTTCACTTTTGAGGTCTCATCTCTTACCATTCCTTGCTAATGTTGTGCTTTGTGAGCTTTAGCAAATACTATCCCACTGCTTGGTTCATGTTCCCGGGTCCCACACCTTCAATTGGCTAACTCCAATTCATTCTTAGGTCTCTAATTAGAAGTCATTTCCTCCAGTGATTCTTCCTAAATCTGCGGTAGTTTCAGCTCCCAAGAGCTCCCCAGTAGCTTAGGCATCTCTCCAATAGAGTATTCATTACATTTTACTGCCATCACCTTTTCACCTGACTATGTTCATAACTGGGCCAGAAGCTCAATGAGGACAGGGGTGTGACCGCCTTCTTCACATTGTATCCCAGTTCCCAGTACGGTGACTGGCCATTAATATGCCTGACAAATACTGATTGAGTCAGCAAATAAAAGCATAATAGATGAATAAGGTCCCAATGGTACAGTGGTTTGGGGAGAATGATGATAATGTCAGTCATCATTTAGTCGAGGCAGTAGAGTACCACAGTGCTTTCTAGAGCCAGGCTACTTGTATTTGGATCCCAGTTCTGAATTTATGGACAGAGTCATCTTGGTTAACTTATCTAATCTCTCTATGCCACAACTCTTTATTTGTAAATGGAGATACCCTCTCCTGAGTTATTGTAAGGCTGAAGTGAACATGATGAGTAAATGGGCTTGGAGCAGTGCCTGGCATTCAGTACCTCTCAGCAAATGTCAGTCATCATCCTGACTATCTGGTCTTATTCTTTCTGTGAACAGAGGTTCAGTTTGGGGAATCCTGGATCTATTCTCCCCCCCCCCCCCCCCCCCCCCCGCCCCACCGCAGAAAGGCACGGTGAGCATGAGAATGTAGTTCTGAGTAAACTACCTGTTTACTCTGGTTACTCAGCAGGTTCTTGTTTGTCAGCCTCTTGTCAGCTGACTCTTCTTAACCAGTGTTGGTATTCCATAGAATATTCACTGGAACTGAGTAGTGCCTTGCAATCTATTAACATTTATAAAGCTTTTTTACTTCTTCACTTTAGAATAACTCTGTGAGGTTTAAGACTACTCTCTCCATTTTGTAGCTGAGGAAAGTGAACATCTAAAGAAAGCCACAGTTAGTAGTAGAGCGTGTCCCCATCCTGACTTATACTCTGCAGGGCCCCTGGCCTCAGCAGAGCCATGCGGTCAGTTTAGGAGAAAATAATCCCTTGAGCCCTACCTATAGGCCTGGTCACTCTCCAGCACTGCAGAGGTAGCAAAAACAAAACAAAACACACTGCCCCCCACAGTGAGAAACAGTGATTAAAGATAAAGGAGTCACAGAGCCCCGAATCTCAGACTAGCATTTAGTGTACTCTTCTCTCTGTAAAATGGGTATGATAATCAATAATTTCACAAATATCAAAGTATTTAGGTATTTTGAGACTCAAATCTGACTATAGGGTTTTAAAAACATCACCACAGAAATTTCCTAATGCTGCTTTCTCCCTGGAGTTAGGCCCTGGGGACAAAGATGAATCAGCCAAAGCTCCTGTCCCTCATATGGCCATTGGGGGAGATTTTGAAAAAAGCATGTGAAGCAAGATGGTTGGTGTTCAGACAACAAAAGCTTTGTTTACTGCTGCCCTGTGCAGGGGGAGAGGCAATCTGAGCTAGGAGAGCCTCTCCTATAGGCCTATCCTCTACCTGCCACTCCCAGGAGCTGGTGTCATCTCATGCTGTGAGGTGTCCAGCGGTGCCCTTGCCTTTAAAGACAGGAGCACATCTCATGAGAGCAAACAGCTATGACTAATATGACAAACGCCAGAACAGTTCCTAGTTTAGTGCAGCACTTACAGCTCAAAGAGCACTTCAACGCGAGGGCTTCCTCAACCTCACGACAACCTAGAGCAGGAAGGTGTCTACTGAACACATGAGGAGACAGAAGCAGTGAAGGGAGGTGTTCCATCCAACTTGCACTGTCAGTTGGTGGTGGCCAGCACTAGACGCTGAGCCTGCTTGGCAGTCGCTTCCAGGGCCTACAGGTACAAACCTCACACAATCCAGCTCTGATGACCTTGCTGGAGGCTGAGGAACTGAGCTAAATTCGTATCCAGTCTCCAGAAGAAGCTTCTGGGCTGTCAGTTGCCTTCCCCAAGATGTTTTGTATCTCCCATCTCAGTAAATCCTCACTATAACCTGAGAGACCGCGTCCTACTACGCAGCATGGGCAGGCGCCTCCTCAGCTTCTGTGGGCACTGCAGGCATTTCCTTTGTCTTCAGTTGGGCGCAGGGACAAGAGGGAGCATCTTCTGCTGGGTCATCATGAGAGCATCCCTGGCGAGAACAAGTCCCTTCATTTCCATCTACAGCCTGGATGACCTTCTTTCCTCTCGAATCCTACCTGTCCTTTGAAGACAAATTCCAGGCCTTCTCTTCCAAGAATTCTTTCCTCCCAGCTCAACCCCAGATACCCATCACATTGATTATAGTTACCTAAATCCAGTTATTGATTGTCTTACAACACCCCATATTACTTTCTTGTGTTAAAATTTCCCTTCCGTTCTTATGCCCTAATTAGACCCTAGACCCTCCTGGGGGCCAGTTACTAGTTGATGACCTCATGTATGTGCTTCATGCAGCTTCAGCAGAGAGAACACGTGAGCCTTCACCCACTAATGGCCTATGAGCACCCCGCCACTGAGCACTCTGACACAGTAAGACATACACAAACAGACCTAATTACAACTGGGACTTTGGAGTTGTAAAATCCAAAATGAGCCACATGCCATGCAGCTTGGGAGGAGTCTCCTAGAAGAACTGTCCTGGTGGCGAGGGGGACCTTGTCAGGTAGAGAGGGGGAGGACATTCCAAGAGAGGAAGTAGTATTTGCAAAGACCAGAAGGTAGAAACAAACTTGTCTAGTCAGGAGACCAGGACACCTTCTATGATCTTAGAATGCTGAGTGAAGGTTGGTAGAGTAGTACACAGAGATGAGGTTGCCCAGGCAGGCAGAGGCCTTACCCTGCAAATGATGGGCAGGCAATGGGTTTTGTTAATGAATAAAGCAGTATGGGGAATAGCAAGAACAGACTAGTACACTACAGAACTGGATTCAAAAGTGGTTCTTCAGTGACTTGATGTGTGTTTCAATATCTCTGTCCCCAGATTTCCTATTTTTAAAGTAGAGGAGTTTGGGCTACATCATAGTTCTCGACTTCTAGTGTGAACAGAAAGAATCAACTAGGTAACTTGTGAAAAACATTGATTTTTGGGGCCCCAACTTCAGCAGTTTAGATTTATTAAGTAGGGCCTGGGAATGTATAGTTGAAAAAAAAATCTATTATGTTGGTCTTCAATGCTTCTAACTTTTCAAAGCACTAAAATAGCTGTTTTCTGGGGCCCTCCCCACTCTATGCTCTAGTGAAGGACACAAGAAAGACTTCCACCTGCTGATCCTACTCCAAGGGAGTCCAGGATGTCCGGGCACCAGAACTTTCTTCTCAACTTCCATGTTCATAAAGTTAGAACAAAGAGGGGCCTCCCTGGTGGCACAAAGGGCTAAGTCGCAGCACTATGGAGCGTCCATAGCCCCTGCAGCACGAGTTCCGTCCGACCAGAGAGGTGGCCCGCACGGCGTAGCAAGCCTCCCTTGTCTTGCCTGCCACCCCCGCTTGACAATGCATTTAGGTCAGCCCGCTCCCCACTCTGCTCCTGATGGACCCTCTCGCCCCTGCACCTCCGCCTGCACCCCAGTGCTTGTGTGCATAATAAATATTTTTAAAAAGCTAGAAGAAAGCCCTGGGGCATTAAATCTTAGAAGGAGGCCTTCAATGCCTCACTCACACCTCCTCTTCTCCACTCCAAAATCCTACTTGTAATTGGGTCCTTCTACACCCTCCACTGTAGTGTCGCCCTATTCAGCTATTAAACTAAGCACTTTCTATGGACTGGGTCACTGGGATAGAGAAGGGCCCTGCCTTCAGGAATTTGTAATATTAAAAAATATTTCTTTTAAAAAATACCTCTGAAAGGGAGAAATTCAGAATTTTGAGGAGAGACCTGGATTCTAATCACATTGGACATGGGGATATTAGCATTTACTAATTGGAATGCTATGAAAAATTAGAAATGAGGTGATATAGTGAGGGCCAGGAAGTGATTGGAACCTAATAAAAGGGCTATTTTCAAATGAACATGTCCTCCTCTCTCCTGAAATCTGCAATATAGTCTCATTCCTGTCTGACATTCAGAGACAACTCCTACCTGGCCTCAGTTAATTTCTCCCTCATTGCCTCCCTAGATGCTGGTGTGAGGCACCTAAAAGAGGACCCTGGTGATCCTACCATGAATCTTCAGTAGGCAGCATTGTGGATTTAGGAAGAACACAGAGGCTGGAGTCAGTCAGACTGGGTAGCAAACTCACTGTATGACTTTGATCAAAATACTTAACAGCTCTGAGATCTGTTTCTCCACCTGCAAAATAATATTATCAACTACCCCACAAGATTCAATGCAAACCCAATTAAAAAATGGATAAGGATCAAAGGAGTTATTTCTCCAAAGAAGATATACAAATGACCAAAAAATCACTTCAAAAGATGCTTAACATCATTAGTCATCAGGAAATGCAAATCAAAACTATAACAAGATTCCCCTTCACATCCACTAGGATAGCTAAAGTAAAAAGACAGACAATCCTCAAGCTAGTGAGGATGTGCAGAAACTGGATCTCTCACATGGCTAGTGGGGATGTAAAACAGCACAGCCTCTCTGGAAAACAGGTTGGCAGTTCCTCAAAAAGCTAAACACAGTGTTGCCATTGACCTCACAGTTCTATTCCCAGGTTTACACCCAAGGAAATGGAAAACATTATGTCTACACAAAAATTTGTACACAAATATTGACAGTAGCATTAGTCATAATAATCAAGAGTAGAAACAACCCTACTGTTCCTCAGCTGATGAATGGATAAATAAAATGTGGTATATCCATTAATGGAATATTATTCAGTCATAAATAGGAATGAAGTACTGATACCTGTTTTACGATAGAGAAACATTATGCTAAGTGTAAGAAGCCAGTCACAAAAGACCACATATTGTATGATTTCATTTATATAAGATGTGCAGAGTAAGAAATTTATGGAGACAGAGAGTGGATTAGTGGTAGTCTAGGACTTGGTAGTAGGAGTTGAGGGGAAATGGAAAATGACTGGTCATGGGGTTTCTTTATGGGGTGAGGAAAACATTCTAGAATTACGGTGATAGTTGCATAGTTCTTATGACTATAAAGCAGTAACTCATACATATTAAAGAATGTGAATTAAATCCCAATAAAAAAGCTATATTTAAAAAATGTACGTAAGGAGCTAAACACACTGCCTGGGATGTAATGAAGACTCAATAAATGGCAATAAATGTCCTACTGTGCCCTTTCTTCTTCCTGATGCCACTCTACCTCTGGCCAGGATCACCTCTACCACAAATACTGTAGAACATGTAGGTTCACTGCAGGGCATTTATTTCATACCCAGTGCAAGGTGATAAGTCCTGAAGTCTGTCGCAGGACTTTCTCCAGCATTCAGGATAACTAAGTACATAACTCTTGAAGTAATATGAAAACAGTGGCCTCCATTTATTGAGACCACACTCGCCCTTGTGCTGGGAACTTTCCAACTTCTTTCCTCATACGAACCACAACAGGCTATTATTATCATTATCAATATCCTTCTCCTCATTATTATTAGTAGTCATTTTTAACAATGAAGCAGCTGGGATACAGAGAGGTTATGGAACTTATTTCGGGTCATTTCCATTGTCCATGACCAACCTGGTTTATCTCCTAGGCTTGTGTGCTCTTTTCCTTATGTGACTTCACCATTAAATGATTTTACCACTCCTTCCTTATATTTATCTACATTTTACCCATCCTTAATAACTAAAGCAGCCTGCTTTTCACTGATCTCGCTTTCTTTGTGTATTCTAGTAATGTCTGGACTCCACTGAGTTAGGCAATATTATCTTCACAGTCTCTTGTGCTCTCAGATGGCTTCATGTGCCTACTCTTGAGCATGGCAGGTGCTCAGTAAATACTTCTTTAGTGAACAGATGTTAAGTTGTTTCCCCAAGCAAAAAATAGTTCCTGAGGACAGCCACTATGTTTATGTATCTCTATGCTTCAAAAAAGCATGTACTCATGATCCTCTGGGCTGGCCTATGGCTGGAGGTCCCTGCTTGAAAATGGTTCCACAGATACCATGAACTCTGCCCATGAACCGGAAGGTTTCTCCTTAAGAACAGGACCCTGGTCTCCAATTATTACCTTATAATACCATAGCATAGGAACTTACACTCTGTAGGAGTTTTAGAGAGGACTAGGTCAGCATTTACTTCATAAGAGACACATTATAGGGACCCTTCCCATAGGAACCCCTAAACCATCTTCCCTCAGCACTGTAAAAGGGAAGGGGGAGGGAGGGGGAGGGTTGAGGGAAGATGGGAGCACGAGGGACTGAGGTGATGGTGCACTGGTGAGATGGTGATGGGGAATACATGGGGATTACAATGGCAAGTATATGTAAATTTTTAAATATTTTAATAAAAAAAAAAAAGGGAAAGTAGGAAAGTTGGCCTGAAACTTTAAGAAGACAAATTGTCAACCCTGCCTGTGGCCCTAGGCAGTCAGTGTGGCATCCTCTCTGGCTCAGAACCCCTTCTCTGAGCACACACCCAGGTGGAGCCTGCCATAGTCACTGTCTCACCTTCACACCATCAAATTCAAAGAGAGGGGCAAACATTTAAGAATCTGTTACCATAACCTACAGACTCATCAACACTTCATTTGCATTTCCTATCCTTCCTGCCTGTTCAAATTCTCAGAGTATTAATATGCTCATGGGTATTTAAATTACCTTTGACTTATCCTGTATATTACTCTGCTCCCCCCAGACCCACCCCTTTTTCTCTGCTCCTCCCATACCAGCCGAAGCAGTATTCTTTAAGCACCTGGGATCCTCTGGCAGGTCTGGCAATAAGAGGAAGGGGCCACCTTCTTTGCCTCCCAGCCACGCTGCTCCCTGGCTGGCCAAACTTGGTGCCTCTGTGCTCCCCATCTCTCTACCTGCTTGCTCTCCTCTGCCTTTTCTTCAAGATGTTAAAAACTCACAATAAAAAACAAATACAAAATGCTGTAATTAATAGCCAATTCCAAGCCAACCCAGTATCGCTACTAATAAACCTCAACACTTGCAAAAAGAACAATAAATTCTGCCCCGCTCTGGTTCTGAGGTGGTCTCTTTCATACACTCTATGTGTGTGTATGTATGTGGGTTAGTGTGTCTACATATATATTTATTTTCCTTTATTTCCCATCCAGGGAGGGGCAGAATAATGAACTGCGTGCGTCAGGGAAGATGAATCTGAGATACTAGGGAGCAGTGCAGTAAAAAGATTAAAGTGTTATTATTGTTGGTTTTTTTTCCCCCATGGTCCATTGTGACAGCTCGACCGTCATCTGTAAAAAATGTCTCAGCGAGAGATAATCATCGGAAACTCAATAAAGCGTCAGGGGGAGCCTCAGCCCCCATCAATCACTGGGTGCCTGGAAAATTTCAGCCCTCTGTCTCCCTTCCTGCTATCCATATAAATGTCTCTAATATATTTTGTGTGGTGTGTGGGACCCATGCTTGACTTGGAACTTTTGATGAAAAAATATTTATACACAAAATATGTAAATCAGTTAAAAATCACAAGACTAGTTCTTTGCCACCCTATCCCACTTTTTCTTATTTTTATAAATGCATCGAATTTATTCTTTTTAATAAAACATGTCAACTAGTCTATCTCCTTCCCCTAGTCAAACATATATACAGAGAGATAAGTTTGGAGGCTTAAGAGGATAGAAACAATTAACCTAACTGCCTGATCACACTCAATCTTGGAGTTGGCTAAAAGGCCTGATGGATTGACGGCTCACTGTCCGTCTTGGCGACTCGGGTGGCCGGCACTGCTGAGAAATGACACACAGAACCACTGACCTGGAGATCTGACAAGGCTCTGACAATGATGAGGAAGAGGCAGGGATGCTATTAAAACTTAATAACTTGCCCAAATAACTGTTGGTGTGGCAGATTCCCAAGCCTTCTAAGACTTTGGACAAACCAGAGGTTCAGAGCTAAGTTTTGGTACACACAGGCTGACAGGGTTGTTGGGTTCTCTACAAAAGTAGGTGACACTTCCACTGGCATTTGGCATCATCTCTCTGCCTCAGTTTCCTTCCGAGTCTACAGCATGTAGTTGCCAAGAGCACACGGTATCAATACATGTTACCTGCTGCAGCTAATCATCGTCCTCATGATCGCCTCCCCGTTCTTGTCATCTGGAAGAGAACCAGTTCCCACAGGGCTTCTCCTCTAGGACCTGCAAGGTTCTTCTGTCTAAAGGATAAAGTCCAAGCGTCTTGATCTGGCCACTGTCTACTAATGCTGCATCTTTATTGCTCGTTACCTTCTAAAATGAATCTGTTGTGTGGATGCTTCCACCTAACAAGTTCACTTGTCAGCCTGAAATATATTTTCTCTTTTCCACTTCCAAGTGTTCTGGACGTAGCACATCCATTTCCCTGCTCACACCCAAGCATACCCATTTACTAGCCCTCCATAAAGCCTTCGTATATTTCGAGGTTCAAACACCATTTATTTCCTTGATGGCTTCAGTCAGAGAGCTGCTTCTCTGAACTTCGATCACCCTTGTCATAAGTATCTCTGACTGGACTCTCATCAAATACTGACCTGGCATGCTTTCAGTCTATTATTATTAATTACTGTTGTTCCTAGAACCTTGTATTTGCATAATGACTTATTTTCTCCAATTTAAATACTTCAATTGATCCTTATAGGCCCTGATAAAGGAAATATTATTTCCTTTACAGATGGAAAAAAAGTGCAGCCTCAGTGAGGTAAAGAGAATTGCCTGAGGTTACCCAGTTAGGTGAAGGCGAACCCACTTCTCAGACTAAATAATTTTTGGCTCTTTGTGGATATCAGCTACCACTGAAAAGCATTTGGAAGACTGTGTCAAAGACTCTGAATGAAAATCTGTAATAGTAAGATGAGGATAAGGATGATGTAAAATCAGAAATTTGTATTAATGGTATGCCTCCTATGTTCTAGGTTTTAGCTAGAAAAATACACTACCTCTTAACTCTCCAATAACCTTTAGTTTATTAATAATAAGACAGAACCTCTGAGAGGTACAGAAAATTTCCCTAGTCATTAAGGGTTCTGTATTCTCATAGTACCGTGGCTTAAGCCTTTTGAGGAGTGAAGCTTAAAGTGGCAAAATAAGGTCCCTTTCAGGAAAGAAGAGGTCCAGTTTTTTAAAGTAGGGCAAACACAACTAATGCCTCTAGTCTAGATCTTGCTACTCAAAGAGTGAGGACCTCCTAGAAATGGAAAACCTTGGGTCCAATCTGATTCTGAATCCACACTGATTCAGAACCCTGGAGGTGGGAGGACACAGGAGTCTGTGTTTCGGTAAGCTCTCTCTCTGTGGGTGACTCGTGTGCCCTTGTGAATCGTACTCTCAGATGAACCTGTGCTCTCCAAGAGCGCACATTACACTGCTCTGCGTGGCAGGGCTGGGCATACACTGGGTGCTGAGTAGGTAACAGACCAGCTAGGACAAGACTACTCCTTGGCACGTTCTGGGGGAGGGGGAGAAACATAGAGAGCAGTTCCATTACCGCCAGTGGGGACTCCTAGCCATCTCCTGAACTCCAGGGCACTTGTCCACTGATTTGTGATGCTCCAGCTTTCACCGTCCTGTCCCCCATCTGAAGACACAGAGATGGGGAGGTCAGCTGGAGAAGGCCAGGACCTGCAGCCTCTGGAGCTGTGGGAAGGGAGCCACCTAGTCTGGTGGAGTTGACTGTGGCAGGTTTAGCCTGGCAAACCAGGCCCCTTATCCCCAAGAGGGCCCTGTACCAACCCAGCTTCTGCACAACTTATCTTTATTCAGCTGCCACTTGGAGCTGAGAAGAGAACCTGATTTATAGTCTGCTCTGGCCACGTTTCTGCCATGTTTTATTGTTTTAATTGTACATATGAGAGGCGTTCAGAGTGCTCGCTTGCATTTCTGACAGCCCCAGACACCCAAGGTTTATAACAGTTACTTACAAGCAGCCAGCGGCATCCCAGGCTGGGTGAACTTGTTTACCGTTACCACTAATTTACTGCCTCCTCCACCTGAGGTTTGGGGGCCATCACCCATCAGCCAGCCACAAGTGGAACACTTCTGCAGCAGGCATGGGTGGGGCTCAAGGCATGGAATGGAATCTGGCAAGATCAGGGAATGAATTGGTAGAGAAGTGGCCATGATATTCCCGTAGCCCTCTATGTGTCCCCTCTGTGTGCCTTTGCACAAGCTAAGTCCCCTAATTAGAATATTTTTCTCTTTTCCTCTTCACCCTCCAAAGCCCAGCTTGAACCCCATCTCTCCTAAATACATTGCTTGCTCTGATGGTAAGCCTAGAGTTTTTAGAATCTTGGAAATCACATGGCTGATGAGACCTTGGAGCCACTGAACCTTTATAAAATCCAACCTCAAAGAGCAGACATCTAGCCTCTGCCACTGCCCCTGAAGTGTAAGTTGCTCAGTACCCCAAAACAGGCTTAGTGTTTTACACTGGGTCAAAATCCAGTTCCATAAAGAAATTCTTCATCAGATGGCACTGTGCATACATACATTAAGTGACTAGATTATCTTATCATTCCCATGTTACAGATGAGAAACTGACATTCAAAGATTTTACGTCACTGACTTAAAATCACACAGCTAGTAGGATGAACCATGACTTCCTAGCATTAAAGCCTGACTTTTCTCTTGGATACTATCGTGCAACTTAAGATACCACTTTCAGAGTTGTAGAGAATGACAGAACAGCCAGGCCAGCAAGGTTTCAACACCAAGCATGTCTATGTCACATGCACCAGCAGGCCAGCCATTCCCAGAATACACCAACTTTGAAAGGGTGGAAGACACCATAATGTATGCAGCGGAGCAGGCTTTTTGTTAAGGAGCAATGGCCACAGTGCTTCTTAAAACAGAAGGGTATCGGGTCTTCTTGGTGTCACAGTGGGTTGAGCGCAGCACTGTGAAGCATCTGCGGCACAGCAGCACGAGTTCAATCCCCGGCCAGGGAGGGGACCCACATGGCGCAGCAGACCTCTCCTGCCTCACCCGCTGATCCCCTCTGCAGTTTATTTCAGTCAATCTGCCCGTTCTGCTCCCCACTCTGTCTCTGGTGAATCTTCTCACCTCCTGCGCCACTGACCTGTACCCAGCTTGTATGCATAAATAAATCTTTAAAAAACAAACAAAAACCAGAAGGGTAGCACTAGGAATGGGTAACTGATGAAGAGGACTCAGCAAGGAGAGCCCAGAAATTTCTTCCCTCTGTCGGCTGTGCCTTTCTGAGCAGGTAGGACAGACCCAGAGTCTCTCAGAAATAACCAACCAGTTCCTCTGATACTCTGGTCATTTTGCCTGGATCCTCTTTCCTCTTTAGACTTTTAATGCTGGTACCTCGATGAGGACCTTGTCTTCATGCCTTCTCACTTTAATTTCTTTCGTTAGGCAGTCACATCCATTGTGTCATTTTAATTCCTTAGGGCAGCATATCTATTGTTGGAACTGGCAAACAAATCCTTGCAAAGAGCTATCTCCTGCCAGAATTCTCTTCTGAACTCCAGACCCACACATACAACTGAATTCAAGGCTACCTGGGCACTTCCTTTCGTATCAAGTCCTACATCCAAGTAGGACTCAACGAAGTACTCAACCTCTTCTGAATATTTTTCTAACATTTAATATTTTCCATTTCCCAAAGATCACTTTCAAGAAACCTCAGAAATGTTAAGTACATTTTGGCGCAGAGAAGTACAGCCTTTCTCTCACCCAGCTCATTCTCCAAAGGTCAAGAACCAAGGCTAATCCCTCCCCTCCAATAAATCCCTAACCCCATCACAATGGTTCACCTAAAATGCAAATGTATTATGGTTATGGTTCACGGGTAAATTGGTGGTGGGAATTTTATAGGGAATACACAGTAATGTAAAAGATATAAATAAAAAAATTTTTTTAAAAAGACAAAAAAATGCAAAGGTAAACTGAACATTCCCCTGCTTAATTGCTCTGAGAACCTGGTATGAATACCTAGAATTTCACAAGGTCCTTCCCAATGGAACCCTGCTTCCCCTCTGGTCTTACTTCTTGTTATTTTCCTCAAAACTTTGGCAGATGATTCACCTGTCACCTGCCCACCCCATGTCTGTCTGTGTGTTGCCCCTTTGCTGGAAGGGCCATCCCTATAAACCTACCTGGCAACTCACACAGACCCAGCTGAAGGTCTGATTCTAAGTCACTTAGCCTGTGACACTTCCCCAACACCAGCCTGCCCTTGGGTAGAGCTTACCACTATCTACATATGGGCGCTGCCGCTCTCCCCTCACATCTGCCTGTGCGTTCATCTCCTTGCACTGTGGTGTCCTGTTCATAAGTCTTTTTAGTTGACTGGGAGCACTTGTTGAGGGGCTTGATCATGTATATTCATTTTTATATTCCCAGCATCTGGCAGAGAGCCAAACACTCAGCAAATGCATGCTGAACCCTAAATAAATGAAACTAATAAGCGATTACAACTGTAGAACACTTGACAATTCACACATGACATATTTTATCTCTTGATGTTCACAGTAATACTGATCAGGTAGACAAGGGATAAATAACCAGGGTTTAGGGCGGTCTTGCCAAGGTCATAAACTACATCTCACCACCTCTCTTTTGTACTAAGCATAGGCCGAGGCCCACAGAAAATTTATTAGACAGTCAGTGAACTTGATGGACTTTGGCACTGATCCGCTCCAACAGTGATGGTTGTCCAACTTCCCTGAGCTTGTGACTTTCTTGTGAATTTGCCTGGACACCTTCTGTCAAGAGGTTTGCCCCCTTGTTCCATCTACTCTCCACACATATCACCACATGTCAGGTAACTTCCTGTGAAAAAGTTAGTCTGACCCAAAGAAAAAGAACCACAGGGTTGGGTTCTCTATGAGAAGGACCAATAACTGGGTAAAGCACCTTGCACAGACTAGGCAATCAATAAATATTGACTGTAAACATGAAAGAATCTTTAAATGGAAAAAGAAAAGAAAACTATGGTTAAGGAGGGCCTCCCTGGTGGCATAAGTGGTTAAGTTTCAGCACTATGAAGCTATCGGCAGTCACTGCAACATGAGTTCAATTCCTGGCCAGGGAGGTGACCCACATGGTGCAGGCAGACCTCTCCTGTCTAGCCTGCTGCTCCTCTTGGCAGTGTATTTCAGTCAATCCACCTGTTTTGCACACCACTCGGTCTGTGGTGAATCCTCTCACCCCTCTCCCCACCTCTAGTCTAAACCCCAGTTCTTGTATGCATAAATAAATAAATCTTTTTTTTCTTTTAAGAAAACTATGTTTAAGGAGGAGCTAAAGGCTTAGGCTGGGAAGAAGAGGAAAGCTCTGAGCTAAGAGAGTCCTTAGCTAACTCTAAGGGATTGTCATTCTCTAGGCCTAGAGTCAGCGAGCAGAACACACAAAACCAAGAGCAGATCACATCTAATCTGATATACCAGGAAAGCAGAATGAGCTGCCGTGAAACTGAAGCAGGTAAAGATGGTTGGTATTTAAAAAAATAAGTAAAGTGAAAGATGTATCTTGAAAGCTACAGGACAGTGAGCTTATCAGATTCCTGACAACATTCTAGAATCTATTTTTTTAAATCGAGGTAACACTGGTTTATAACACTGTATGCAACTGAGGGAAGTTAAATTCACACCTCTACAGATATGTTACCACACTATGACACTAATATACCCATAATCCTCCAAAAGAATGTATTTTTTAAAATTGTTCTTAAACATGTAGGCAATTACTGGGCACCAGTATGGGTTTCCTAGGAATAAGATGAGACCACTCCAGAATAACCTAGCATCCTTTTGGGAAATGGTTACTGCACAAAAAAGACAAAACTAAACACAATTTTATTTTAGCAAGAAATGTAAGAAAGTCCTTAAAATTTGGTGGACAAGATAGAGAAATGAAGACTAGGAAAGAATGAAGTTTGGTGGATTTACAGCTGGAAATGTCATATAATGCTTCAAAACAGTCCTGACCATATGCTCCAGGGCTCTGTACTTACTAGAGTCTATATAAACATTTTAGTCAAAGACTGACATGTAAAGCACATGATTTGAATCTAACTCACCAGAGCCTAGAACAGGGCCTACCAGGCAGAAATGTGATGAATAGAATTTCTGAGTAAATGAATCCACTGGAAGCCTTCTCACAACATTTCAGGTAACAAAAAAATAAGAAGAGATACTTTATATTTTATTTCATGAGGAACTTTTCATGTAAAGTCAGATCGTAAACAATTTAAGCCTTGTGGGACAGTCTGTCTCAGTTTTATAATAGCTTTTCTCAGTATATTTGCTGTTTGTCTGTGTCTATCTACTTATCTACATACCTACCTATAAAGAATGTAAACTGGCTAACATAGAGTTAAAAAAAAATTCAGAGGTTGACAAAAGAAAAAAAAAGGCAAGAAAACAAAGGAGAAAGGGAAGTGAGGAAGGAGGGAAAGAGACAGAAAGAGAGAGTGAGGGAAGGAAAGATGGCAAACTATAGTTCAGGGGCCAAATTCAGCCTACTGCCTATTTTTATGGGCACATATCCTTGTACATTTACATATACAGTGTCCATAACTACTTCTGTGCTACAATGGTCTAACAGTACAGGTGCACCTCACAGATAAAGTAGATTTGGTTCCAGAACACAACAATGAAGTGACTATTGCAATTAAGTGAGTCACAAGAAAGTTTTGTTTCCCAATGCATATACAAGCTACATTTACGATATCATATCTATAAAGTGTGCAATAACATTAGGTCTTGAAAAAATGTACATACGTTAATTAAAAACTGGTAGTAAAAAAATGCTAACCATTATCTGAGCCTTCAGCAAGTTGCATTCTCTTAGCTGGTGAAGTTGCAATAGTAATATCGAAAGTCACTGAGCACAGATTAACACAACAGATACAGTAATAATGAAAAAAATGTGACACACAAACACGACGTGAGCATGTGCTGCTGGAAAATGGTGCTGACTGACTTGTTCAATGCAGGGTGGCCACATACCTTCAATTTGTAAAAATGGTAGTATCTGTGAAGCCCAATAAAGCTAAGTGCAGTGAAGTGAGGTACACCCGTCCTCGTGACTGAGACACTGACCCACAAAGTTTAAAATGTTTACTATCTGGGTCTGTAGAACATAGTTTGTTGACAATTGAGCTGCTGAATATGTCCTCAGCTTGGAGAGAAACTTTAGAATCCCAAAATACAAACTTTGAATGCAGGGAGTGGGGGCTGGTATGACAACAGAGCTTCATAACTCTGTGATTCTGTGAAATCAAAAATACTTATTGAGCCCTGCTGGGATCCTCAGAGAAGAAAAGAAGACACTCAAATAATCCCCTCCCTTCTGCCTGACACTGTTTTCTCAGCCAAGGCTCCTGCTTGCTTTTTGGTGAGAACACCCAAACAGAAGAAAGAGCTGAGGCTGGTGCTTGCTGTCTTTGAGTAAGGACAGGACAACCTATAAGTTGAGTCCCCATATATCAGGCTGCAAATACAGAACAAGTTTGGTTCTTAGAAAATTCCTGTTTGAAACATAAAGTGAAAATAATTCCTCTGGTTCGGTGGGGAATCCAAGGAGCGCAGGTCATGGCCTACACATGGAACTGTCAGCTGATGAGAAGATGAGAGTTCAAACAGAGAGAAAAGGCCAAGATTTAGAGAAAATTCACAAGAGCAGCTGAGGGCAGGCTGTAATTGTTGCTAAGGACAGGGAAGGCTTTGTGGAGGATCTAGCCCCAGCAACAGAGCTTGACCGAAGGAGCAGGCTGCCAGAGGCGGAGGCAGGGGAGGTGTACACCACACCGGGCAGTGGTGCTCTGATACTTCTGGCTTGGCCTGCCCACTGCCGCTGTGGTAACAATGACCTTGCTGCTCCAGCTACCACCGCATGTCAGTCTGGCAGCCTCAGTGATGATTCTAGGGCTGACCACACTGTTCCTCTTGGCTCCACCTCCCTCAGTGAATGTTCTGACCTCAAATCAGCAAAGCTAGACATCTTTGTCGACCTCCTGGCACCACTGTCAGCCCTAAGCAGCCAGTGCTCAGCCGCCTGGATGCTGGAAACTAGGGGACTTGCCACCTCTGCAAGTGATCCAGGAAAGAAGCAGGAAGTAGGCCAGGTAAGCAAAAGCACCAGCGTAAAATCCTCATTTCTGGCTGCAGCCAAAGCAACCTGACTTCTTTTTGACCCAGCTGCCACACGCATGTCAGTCTGCTGTGGATGAGCCACCACCAGAGGCAACATGGACTGACTTGCCCAGGCTCCCTTCAACATACATGGGACCAAGTGCTGGTGGTGTAAACGTTCCTCTTCCTTCTGAAGAAGTCCAAACCACCACCACCACACAACAGCCAGGGGGCACTGATGACCACTCCATTTTATAAGCAGAGACCTCAAGGCACAAAGACGGTCTTGGGTAGTACAGTAAGTACAGTCACAGAGGTAGGATTGTATTTGACATATAGGACAAGCACAAAAGCAGTGTTCAGAGTGGTGCTGAGAGTTATCTGAGGCTGAGGAAACCACTGGAGGTTGCTTTTTAGTTCTGGGGCAGGGTAGGAAGCAGAAGGAAGAACAAATCCACATTCCATGTAATTGCCTTATTTATTTTAAGGAAACCTCCATTGCCCACTCAGCTCAGACTCCACAGACCAAAGCACTTTTGGAAGAATGCCAGTTAAAAGTTCCCTCCTAGCCCCCAGGTCATATCAGGCCTCCCCCACATAAGAATTCTGAAAGGACAGAAACTATAGAGCCAGAGAGACTGTATTCCAAGCCTGTTAGCTTATCCACAAGTTCTCAGACAGGCAGGCTCTCACCCTGAGTTGTTGGTAGAGTTGGCCCAGAGCCAGGCCACCAGAAGGCCACAGGGAGAAGGTCTTGTAAGAGCAGAGAGCCCACACTTACCTTCCAAAGAGTGAATTCCCTGCTCCTTGGCAGTCTTATAAACACTGCTGAAATCATCCCCAAGGTTTGGGTCAGCGCCAGCGGCAAGCAGAACCTGCACCACGCTGAAGAAATCAGAGAGACAGAGCGTCAAGGAAGGAAAGGCCCAGAAGTAGAGATTCTGAGGCATGTTTGGGGAGTGGCTCTGCCTCTGCTCTTGTGAGCATTAACAGTAGGAAGAACGCGAACCCTGCGGTACAAAAGATAAGGGTAGGCCAGCTGTCCCCGCCCCGACTAGCTAAGGGGGTCTAGTCAGGTTATTTAACACCTCTGGAAGGCTTGGTTTCCACAACTATAAAATACAGAGTGATTACTCAACTGTTACTTTTCAAATACTCATTATATTCCTCTAGTCACTGTCCGAGGTGCTGGGTTCTATGTGCTCATACCATTACAAGTTAGCATAAAATTAGGGCGAAGTGTGATAAAGACTTATGGAAGAAGTGGCATGGACAGGGGAAACCAAGGAGGTATCAAGAAAGGCTTCCCAGAGGACATGGTATTTTAAGACTTAAGGGCTGAGTAGCTAGAACTGGGCTGGTCAAACGGGAGGAGCCAATGCACTTACAAATCCTGGTGGTGAGCAGAGCGTGTCCCCAAAGAGAGCAGAGATGGAGTGCAAAGGGCAAGGAAGGGCAGCGGGAGGTGGGGGGAAACCCCTGAAGGGCTTAGAGGAGAAATGGCATGACAACATATGCTTTTCCGCTCCATTTCAAAAGACATACATACTTAAAAAATTCAAACCATACTGAAATATTAAACGAAAATCTCCCCTTATATGTATCCCCTTAATCTAAATGTCAAGAATAACCACTACTTCTGGTTTAGTGCATTTCCCTCCAAACCTTTGCTATTAGAAGCATCATCCCAATGGCCATGGAGAATGGACTGGAGGGAGAAGGATCAGAGGTGGGGCTTCCACAGGGTTAATTTAGGTAAATTTATAAAGCTTGACACAAGAAGTACTCTGTCAGGTTTCCTTCTTTCTTCTATCATGTAATGTTCTTGCTAGTGCTTTTTTTCCCTAACAAAAAAAGGTCTATGTTCACTACTACACATTTAGAAAAGATAATCTATCTACATATAATAGACTATTTTTCCAGTGTTTTCAATGTATACATATTTCTATTTACTCATATATGGGGTCCTACACTTTCCATCTATTAAATATTTGTCTATCGCATTGCTTTAAATGACAGTGTAGTATTCCGCCATAAAAATATTCTATATTTAGCCAAATGCTGATTATAAAACAGTTAGATTACTTTAAATACTTCAAAAACACAATGCCTCTATTTCCTTTGGGTAAGCTGTAGACCAAAAGTGTAAGTATTTTTAGGGGTTTTGATAAATATTATTATGTTGCCTTTCAGAAAAACTATGCCAATTCTTATTTTTACTAGCACAGCATGAAGGAGAATAATTGTTCTGCCTTCCTTTCACTAAAATAGGTTTTTTCTCACCCTTTTTAATTATGCGTTAATCTGGTAAACAAAATGGAATTACATTGTTTCAATTTGCATGTCTTTGATTATTAGTCTGGACTTTTAAAAAGGTATGTTACTGGTCAGTTGTGTTTCTTCTTTACAAATCCTTGTTTTTTTCCCATTTTTTCTTAGTCTGCTAATCTTTTGCATACTAATCTTCAAAACTTTACTTATTTTTTTAACTTTTGAAGGTATAAATGGCAAGCATTTCAAAAAATTACTCTATCACAACTATTAAAACATCAAATTATAGTTTTTTTCCCCCTTGTTAGCTTTGCAATATATGTAACCAGCAGTGTTGATGGTCTGTCTTTTCCATACTACCTAGTTTGAATTTCACTACCTTGAACATGCACGGGACTGAGCTCAACTGTTTGCTGAAAGGATGAATGAATTTCTGAGTTCAGGTATACACTCACACATGCGCATGAGCACCTCACAGGTACAAAGAACCAGAATTCATCTCCTATGTAACTGATATTCTTCCACATTTGACATGGTCAGGTGAGTCTCTTGTGTTTACTTGCCTTACTAAAAGGACCCTATATATTACCTTTCACAGGTAATTTATGTAATATATGCATTAGATCTCAAAAACAGAATAATCTCCAACCTGCTAACATCTGAGTCTAAAACTCATATACTTAATTCACAGCAGAGTCTGCCAGGTTCTCACTTGGAGACTACGTACTATTAGTTAATACATAATTTGAACATGATTGGCATTAGCCTTTCCATAATCCCAGAAGATTAAAACCCGAGAGTATACAAAAAGGCTGTTATAGATAAGCAAACTAGCTCAAGGCAGTGAGAAACCATCTGTTAGAGAGGTAGTATGGTAAGGAGGTTAAGAACACTGCCTTTAAAATTTAGGACAATTTGAGTATCAAGATGAATATAATTAATGAGTTATAATGAATTATAACTCACTGAATAAAATTCCATGAGTCCATTATTAAGTCAGTGGGGCAAGAGGGGAAGTTCTTTCTCTCTTACTGTAGAATAATAAATAGTAAAGGTAGAACAAATGACGAAATTAGAAAATCATTTTGCAATCGCAATACTTATCAGGGATAATAAGAGTATCTAGTTATATGGCTGTGTTAATGTATGTGAAGTGCTTAAATAGTGTCTGACACATAAGTGCCTAACATATGTTAGTTATTACTATTATGCACCTGACTCTCTGGTTGGGCTGTGGGGAATCAAGAGAAGTATGAACTACACACTTAAATTGGAGAGATAGCACGGCATTGTATAATAAGCAGAGACTTGGGTTCAAATCAAAGCTTTATCATGTACTGTCTTGACCTTGGATGAGTTACTATTCGTTTGAGACTGCTTCCTTACCAGGACAGTTGAGATAATTATGCCTCGCCATAAGTATGTAACGCTCCATAGTGCCTGACACATAGAAGGAAGCCCACACATACGAGCTCTCTCCCCTTTGTCCATGCAATCTTAGTGATAACAAGATGAGCCTGGCTGAAGTGAGCATCAGGTCTACCCTTGACTACCCTCAGGACTCACGCTGGCACTGCTCTCACCAGAAGGCAGTTCTATATTCTGCACAGGTTGGTTTGTTTTAAAGTCCAAGGAAGATGGGCTTCTGGATCTAAACTCAAAGGGACATAATTTGGTTAATCCTCAGCTGCTGTGTCCAATCACCATTCAATCACACCCCCTCCCATGGCAGGCTGTCCCTCCAGGCAGCTAGTGTCACTAACTGTGCTACCTGGGCCTCTCCAGGTTCATGAGTATTGATTCCATCTGTCCAATTTGCAGGCTGCAAGACGTGTCCAAGCAACCAAGTATGCTGCCCTTGGCCCCAGAGGGCAGACAGTGGTCTGGCAGGATGGGGAGAGGAAAGTGACTAGGCTCAGCTCTGGGGCTGCTAACCCAATCAAATGGAATGGGCAATTCACTTCACAAACTTGGAGGCCAAAGAGGGTGAGCATCCAAGCTAGTGACTCATTCCATAACCTCAGAGAAGATTTCCTTCGCTTTTAATAAAACTCAAAAGGCAGCAGTCCCACTATGGGAATATAGCTATGACTAAAGGAAGCTCAGTCCTTCAGTGGTCAAGCGTGGCACCAAATACCTTATAGTTAGCGTTTCATCCAAGGGCCATCACATACTTAAAAAGCTTCTAACCGAGAGCTGGTAGAGATCAGGTCCTTCTTAAAGAACCAGCCCAGATCAGGCTAAATGGGCTACTTAAGTATGGTTAGCTTTGGTGACCAAAGTGAGCTTTGATGACCTGTGGCCCAAAGCAGGGAAGAAACAGGGTAGGAAATTAGGTGGGTTAGAGAAAACTAAGGTGAGGTTGGTACAAAGGGGGTTAGCAGGTGGCCAGGCCCAAGAAGTACCAATTTCATAGTCAAAATACATGCAGAAGAAATGCAGAGACATGCAGGAGAAATGTGAGGAGAGAATCAAAATCCTGGTCCTTTGTTAAGGACTGAAAGTTGTGGTAGAAGGCGACAACAAAATGAGCAGCCAGAAACCAAGGAATACACTGTACTAGGGTGAAGGCCAGGCGGCAAAAGCAGCAGAAACCAGGAGGAACAATGAGGAAAACTTGGAAATGAAGTGAGTTCTGTTTCTTTGACTTTATTTTTTTTGCAAAAGCAGAAACAAATCCCCAAGTTGAAACCTGTTTTTGGGAGATGGTGAGTCACCCTACCTGGTTGATAAGGGGAGTACAGGGTTCACCATAAATGAGGTACTGCTATGCCAAGTGACCCACCAAAAGACAACTGCAGCCACCCCTCTGTTTTGGTGCTGGCATACTGGCTATCGATCTGCAGGTGTGGGTTTAGTTATATAACTACCTTAAATTGGGAAAACAGGTGCCAGTGGGCTGTGGTATATGGACTAGGCCTTCAGGGCCTTATTAGCTGGATTAGAAGGGGCAGAGTACACTATCTCCCTCACCTAATGTTTCCAAAGCAGAAAATATTTTCACTCAAAAGAACAACCCTCACTACTCCAAAGGTTCTCACTGGGCAGTAGAACTGGGCAGAGAAAACAGCTCTCAGCCTAGGATCAGAGCTCACCACTCCTTTCTCACACACAACTCTTAACCAAGGTCTTGATAAGATCTGCATTTTCCTCCCTACCTTAAGCCAACCTACAAGACGGAACCACCTCTGATTAGCCAGATCTCCACGCCTGCAGTGCCCACCTCCACCATCTCTTCCTTGGCTAGCTCTGATCTGTTAGTGCTACTCTGTCAGCCTGTCATTTTAACACTATCCCTTACAACTTTCACCTTCAGGGCTTGCAGGGCCCAGTCCTTTTGGTGAGTCGGCTCACTTGGGCAGAGTAAAGAGTGCAACAGATGACCTGTGGCCCAAAGCAGGGAAGAAACATGGGAGGCAAGAGGTGCTATTAGTATCAGATAGATAAAGGCTAACTGCAGACCTCCTTCCTCTTGGGCTACAGACACTCTCTGATTCTTCAGATCAGTAAGGGAAATAGTGTGTCTGGAGAAGGTTTCTGGCCTTTGAGGTTGATACTGACATTGGTAGGCATCGTTCCACAGACCATCAGAGGCCAAATCCTGACCTGGCTGAGAGAACTGCTGTTTTCTCTGCCCTGTTCTATTGCCTGCCAGTACAAGTTATCTATTTTCTAAGGGTACAGAGTAGGGCTAAGGAGGAGGAAGACAGTAATCTAATAATGAGAGGTAAGCTTTGTAAGGCATCTTACATGCCAGATGCTGTTTTAAATACTTTATGTATACTAACCTAATCTTTACACAAACTCTATGAAGTAGGTTATACATAGCAAAACAAGAGGTACTGAGGGGTTAAATAACTTGTCCTAAGTCACCTGGCTATATGGCATGGAGGTGGGATTCAAACCAAGGCAGGTTGGCTACAAAGTCCACGTCCTTATGACTTTGCTTTGATGGCCCTCACTTCCTCCTACTGGTTGCTAGGTAGCTAACAGTCAGCACTTTGACTTAATCCTGGTTTTAGCAGCAACACGAGGATCAAAAAGCCCAACAGAAAAGCGAGGCAAGGTTAGGAACAGCTAGTTCCCAGAGCAGAAAACAAAACAAAACAAAAAAGACAAAGAGACGTTATTACTAAGTATGTAAAGAAGCCTTCAACCTCAGTTGTTATTTGAGAAATGCAAGTTGAAAAATGAGATATCACTTGAAAAGTCAGAAACTGAAGAATGCCGAAGTGTTGGAGAGGACAGGGGGATCTGAGTCTCCTTACACACTGTCAGGGCATGAACTGGTATGGCCATTCTGGAAGCCAATCTTGTAATACTCTGTACAATTAAACTACCTACCCAAGGACCCAGCACTTCTTTCTGAATGTACATGGATGGAGGGATGGATGGGTGGGTAGATGGACAGATGGACAGACAGGTATAGATATACAGATATTCATCCCTGAGAAATTCTTTACAAGTCCACAAAGGACAGCCTAGGGAGACGTTCATCACAGCATTCTGTGGCATTTGGGGGGGAGGGGTGCAGGCAATCAAGTGCCCATCACTGGGGGAATGGATACGTGTGCAGACACACGACGAAACAAGATGCAGCAGTTACAACAACAGGTTGGATGTAGCTGCAGCAACATGCACAGATGAGGCTTTTAAGTGTTGATTCCCTGACTTCTATTGATGATTAATTGAACTCAACCATTTGTTCCAAAAGCTTATTCCTTCAGGCAGTCTCTCAACTGCAGAACTTCTCATTCCTATGCTGAGCTAACGATCTTGAGGGATGAAGGATGAAGGACTCAGTGAAAACAAGGAACTCCCTCCATATGCCAAAGGCCATCGACTATGCCACTCCTGCTGCTGCTGAGTCTCCCTCCGCTTCCACTGCCTCCTTAGTGCTCATTCACCTTTAGGGCTCCTCCGTGATACGCTGACCAACTCAAGTGAGGTCTCTGATGCCCAGTCTGGATCCAGGCTCTTCCTCTTTGTCTGCACAGAATCCAGTACTCACCCCATGGTCGGGGACCCTCTTCATACTGTACTGTGACTGCCAACAGTACTTTTATTTGCCTTTCCCTCTAGGCTATGAGGCAAGGACCATGTCTTAACCTTCTTTCCCGGTTCCTTGCTCAGTGCCTGGGTCACAGGTGGCCAAGAGATGTTTTGGGAGTGCATGAGGGAATGAATGAAGGATGAATAAATGAAATCATTATTTTAGTTGGTGGGAAATGGGGGAGTAGTGGAAGACAACTGTTTTAGTCCTGCCCAGTCTTTTCCTAGCTGAGGGTTCAAATGAGGCCACAGACTGATTAGCTATGGGAAACCTCTGTCATCCCCTCCTCAGCACCAGGCCCTTCTAGGGCTACAGCCAGACAAAGCTGAGGAAGTGAAATGGATGGAGGCCCCAAAGCGGCAGCTCGTACGACTCATGGAACTCCCTTTGGAGCCACAATCCCCATGAGGTGAGTTTTAATTTGCTGATCGGCTGTAATTAGATTAGAGATGGGAGTGCACGTAGAAGGCTGGCCTGCTCCGACCTTGCTGAGCTCCTGCTTTCAGGACAGTGGGGAGTCTCACCACACGGGAAGACAGTCACACCGATCATGTTAAGGCTTTCTGCTCACAGTGGCCGGAGGGGTTGGGGCCGTCCATTGTTTGGGAGAGAGTGAGGAAACCTGTGGTGTGAGCCGAGGCCTGTGCTGGGCCAGGCGCGTGTCAAAGACGGCTGGCAGGCAGCTGGAGCTGGTGAAGCAAGAAGGGCAGTGATCCCAGCTCCAGGTCGTCCCCACACAATGTTGAGCTTCAGGAGAAGCTCCTCTAACTCCTCCTCCTCTCTGCCCCCCACATCTAAAGCGCAGGGTCACTGTGATGAGTGACATGGGTCCCAAGGAGAAGACAAAGAGTGACCTATTCTCAACTCAGTGCACACCTCGATGAGGGAGGAAGCAAAGAGGTCACAGTTCAGGAGGTCTGCTGTTAAGTCAAATGAGCTGTGTCTCATTCAGTGCACTGGCTGGGCGCTGGGCTGGTGAGGAAAGCAGGGTGGCCTGACCAAAGGCGCCGGCACACATTAAACCCAGAGGTCCTGTGGCATGAGGGCCTGAGCTTGGGTGGAAAGTGCGGGGAGAGCAGTTTTCTACTAGAAGCAGCTTCCTTAGGAAAGGAAAGAGTAGGTAGGAAGTCAGGCACCTGTGTGCTCCAATTTCCTCAAATGAGGGTAATAATCTTTTGCTTACCTCAAAAGGTGAAGGTCAATAATCATAATAAAGCAGTGTGTTAAGTACTTTACATTTACTATTTCATATTTCACATCCTTAGAACTATTTATAGTGAGGTACTAGCCCTATTTTATAAAGAAATAAAATGAGGCTCAGCAAAATAACAGGAGTTGTCCAAGTGTATACATTAAATAAGCACAAGAACCAAGATTCAAATCAGATCTGTCTGAGGCCAACCATAGTACACATTCCCCCACATTACACTGGTTCTTATCCCCCTGACCATCCATTAGTCTGTTTTACCATTCCATAGTTAGTGAGGCCTGACTACGTACCAAGGATAGTCATGTTTTCAGATGGTAATTAGAACAAAGCTAACTGGGATAGGAGGGAGACCGATTCATATGGACAAGAGTCAAAAATCAGTGTTGGATCTAGATAAGGAGAGATGCTTTGGGGCAAAGATCAAGGAAGGTATGAGTCAGAACACACTAAGTCTGCTCTCCTGTCCAATGCCCATTCATATAGAATCAGTGAATCAAGTCATTTACAACTCAGCAGCCCAACTATTCACACCATATTTGATGCATGTAAACATCAAGGGAGACCGCCAAATACTTTGCTGAAACCCACACACACCCATTTTTATCTGCTAAATACCCTTGACCCAGCTTGGCAGTCCAATTTAAATAGGCAGTTCACAGCACAGAATGGATCTGATGTCTACTAAAGAAGAGGTGCAATATTCACTGAAGCACTACTCACAATAGCCAAGATAAAGAAACAACCCAAATGCCTGCCATTTGCTGAATGGATAAAGATGTCATATAAAAAGAAAAACGAAAGACAAATTAGAAGATGTGTTGTATATATGCAATGGAATACTACTCAGCCATAAAAAATAAATCTTGACATGTGACATGGATGGTCCTTGAAGGGACTATGCTAAGCGAAATATGTTAGAGAGAAGAAACACAAATACTGTATGACTATACTCATTTTCAGAATATAAAGTATGGGAGGGAAACAAATGAACAAATAAAATCAAACCCTCAGACTATGACGACAGATTGGTGGTTACCAGCGAGGGGAGTCAGGGAAGGGAATAGATAGAGGGGACTGATTGGTTAGTGGTGGATGGTGACTGGATGTTGGTGGTGAGCATGGTGAAATATATGCAGTTGTTGAGGTAAGAAAATGTATTTCTGGAACCTTTAGAGTATTGTGAATTAATGTTATGTTAATTAAAAGAAGAAACAACAGCAGCAACAACAAAAAAAATCAGGGAGCTCAGAATTACTGAGGGCCATGTTATGACTGGCTCTGTATTGGGTACCTAAACACCTGTCTACATGACAAAAAACTGAGGTGCAAAAGTAACAATTGTTACTGTGAAAAACATGGGGGTTACCAGAGAGGAAGGAGGAGGTGGGACTAGAGAGGGTATAGGTGATAGTGCAGCAGCTTTGGTGGCACGTGAGCAAAGCATGTGCACATGCCAAGGTATGAAGTTGAACCTGACATTATACAGTTTTGTAAACAAATGGCAAATCAGTAACATTTGGTTTAAGAAAAAAAAGAAGAAGAGGTACAGGAATGCCCATTTCATAGGCTCTGGAAATGGAACACATTTCCCCAACCAAGCAGCAAAACTGGGTGAGCTATTAGATGCTTTTCTGGTCCCAACAGATACACCCTATGGAGACAGCACTGAGCACGGAATCCCAGGATGGGGCACAGCGTTGGAGAAGGGGAGTGAGAGGGAACCTGAGACTGTCAAGTTAGGCAAATGAGCTGGCATCGCTCTCCAGGGAGCAGTGTCTTGGGGTGTCTGAGGTCAAGGCCTGCATCTGCCAAACTAGAAACGGGTGCATGCTGGAACTGGAATATCATTACTACGAAACAGGATTATCTTGAGCAACGATTCCAAATGGGATTAGAAATGACTCTTTGTTACTCAGAGATAATCGGCCATAGCAGCAGCAGTGGAAGAAACGTCAAGCTCGGCACACTTTTCTGGGGGCAAGGCACTGGCATTCTGGGCACCTGGCCAGCACACTCATCCACCTTCCTTGCTGGGAAATACTGGGCACTGTCCTGCTTTGGGCAGGTGGCCACCTGGGACAGGAGCCAATCCCGTATCAAAGTGGCGTGCTCTGGGGTCTCATGTTTTAGACCTAATTTCTTGGATAAAAAGGACCAGGGGAAAAAAAGTTCCAAAGTCCTATTGCTTCTAAGTCACCTATGAGATATTAATTATTATTTTTAAAAAAGATTTATTTACTTAAGCATAAAATAACTGGAGTACAGGCCAGAGGCGCAGGGGTTGAGAGGATTCACCAGAGACGGAGCAGGGAGCAGAACAGGCAGATCGACTGAAATACAATGCTGAGGGGAGCAGCGCGCAGGCAGGAGAGGTCAGCTGCACCATGTGGGTCCCCTCCCTGGCCGGGGATCGAACTTGCGCTGCAGTGGCTACGGAAGCACCATAGTGTGGCATTCAACCCCTTGCACCACCAGGGAGGCCCTGAGATATTAATAAGAGACAAGTAATAAATACCCCAACTTCATCAAAAGCAGGCCATTCATTAACTTTGTCCTGGGGCCAGCACAATCAGCAGCAATAATGTTAGTAATAACAATAATTAAGCACCCCCACTACCACTATACTACTTTTTTTAAAAAAAAAGATTTATTTATTTATGCATACAAGCACTGGGCTACAGGCCAGAGAAGTGGGGGAATGGGGGAGAACCCACCAGAGACAGAGTGGGGAACAGAACAGACAGATAGACTGAAACACACTGCTGAGGGGAGCAGCAGGTGAGGCAGGAGAGGTCTGCTATGCTATGTAGGTCCCCTCCCCGGCCAGCTGCAGGGATGGAACTCATGCTGCAGTGGCTGCGGTTTGCCTCACAGTGCGCTGCTTAACCTACTGTGCCACCAGGGAGGCCCCTACCACTATACTACTTTTAACTTAAGCACTATCATATACACTTTACAGATATTTACATGCTTAAAATTGAAGACCATTTTTTGAGGTAGATTTGCTACCCTACCCCCATTTCACAGCTGAAGAAACAGAAGTGAAAGAACTTGCCAAAGTGTAAAACTAGTAAAAGGGATTCTGGATTTGAACCCAGGTAGTCTGGTCTAGAGTCAAAGCTGTGTACCCCGTGCCAGACTGTCACATCCGAGAGGAGCTTGGCCAACCCAGGGTGAGGTCTGGCCTCCACTGTCTGCTCTTCCGGGTCCTCCTATAGTTCTGGCACCTCCCTGCTCGCTCACCTTTGACAGCCTACGCTCAAATGGTCTTTCCAGACACGCTATCTGTCCATCTTCAGGTCCCATCTCATAAGAAAAGGCCTCTTTTAAAGATCTCCCCCAGCTCTCTAGGTTGTTTTCTCTGAGCCCCTGACTACATTCTGCCTCATTTACAGATAAAGTGGAGCTTGTTTTATTCCTTACTAACAGCTTTTGAGGAAATGGGGAGAAGTTTGTCAAAATCATTCAGCATGGAGTGGATCATCAAGAGACTGCTGACTTGACTCCTGGTCCATGGCCTTCTTCCTTATCCTTTCAAACCTCCACATGCAGGCAGGTTAGTACAATGGAGGGAATAAGGGTTTGGGATTCAAATCCTGGCTCCCTCTTACACTTCTTGGATGACTGAGCTGTCTTCCCTCTGTGTAAAATAGGGATAATAATCTCTCCGTTTTAGGATTGCAGTGAGGACTAGTCAACACAGGCAGTATTTCACGTGGGCCTGGCATACAAGGAGGCACCCAATCGTCTGCAGTCGTCATTATCACTAATCAGGAGATCAACACAAAGCCCAACAGCCTCCTCGGGCTGAAGGAAGCTCACTCTGTGGCAAGCAGCCAGTCTGAGGTAGGCTGGGGACCACAGAAGAGGCTGTAGGAAAGGCCTCCGCGTGGTCAGCCCCACTAAGGCTGTCTGCATCCAAGAGCAGGTGCAAAGGTGCTGCCCTGCTCTGCTTCTGGCCAGTCAACAAGGAAAGAGTTGCCCACGGAGGTTGCCCCATCCAGCTGCAGGAACAGCCTCAGCACCATGCTTGAAAAACACCTGTGAAACTGTCATGGCCCACAAAGAAAGAATTGAGAACTTCTCCTGCTGGACAGCAATCTGGCTTGTGCTGCTAGTTTCATAACACAGGATTTAATATCCCTTTACCTTCAGTAAGGTGGAAATGCTAAAATAAATGACTGCTGTGAGAGGGAATTAAATGGTCTTCAGCCAAGGATGGCGGCCTTTTAAAATTAACAAAGCCCAGGTACCACATCCAGGAAGGCCTTGGCAAATGCATGTTATCCGCTCATTAGCTCAGCTCCTCAGGGACCCGGGCCAAGCAGGGAAGGCAGTGCCGGGAAGCAGTCCTTCCGATGCTGATGAAATGCACTCCCGGAGAAAAGGCAGAAGGAGGGAGGGAGACTCTTGTGGGGAATTTCAAACAGTTCTGCTGGAGCTTCGTGCTCTGCCTCGTGGTTCTCACCTTCTCTCAGGCCAGGCTATCAAAGCAATCAGCAAGCCCAAGGGGGGCTCAAATCTGACCACCTCCTGCCCTCCATCTGTCAAACCTCTATCCCTCTATCCCTCTTCCTTTCAGGATCTTTGGTTCTTGAAGCGCTGCAATGGCCTCGCTAGATAGGTGTTATCCCTGCACAGTGGTCCAGGGACAAGCAGCCCATGAAAGATGTGTACGGGAGCCGAGCTCCCGGGCCTTTGTCCTGTGTGTTCTCCTTGCTACAATGAAGAATTGTGACACTGTGGATTTATGTAAGCCCACTGTATACACACATAAAGTGAATTTATGACGAATCGTCAATAATTATACCTAAGAACATCACAGATGGTGTGAATCTGCAAATCTTTACCCTCTACTAAACATGCAGAATATATAGTACCCTGCGAGATACGGTATTCTGCTGTGAGATCTATCCATGATACAAATTCGAAACATTCTAGTGACCACTAACATGAATTCATTTTGACACTACAAACATGAATTCTCAGAACGCCACAGGTCACAGTTAATAACGAAAATTAAAGGTGAATGATGGCTTTTAAAAAGTTTTTTTCCACTCAAAACAAAAAAGAAAAGTTTTTTTCAAGTCAGTTTATTGAAGTATTTTCATGTATAGTAAAATTCATACTGTTAAGACTGTGTAACTACTACCACAATCAAGATTTAGAACATTTCCAAAACTCAAAGTTCTTTTGGGCTCTTTCTCCCTCTCCTAAGCCCTACAGTCACTAATTGGATTTCTGTCCCTACAGTACTGCCTTTCCCAGACTGTCATATAAATGGATTTATGTAATGACAGCTTTCTGTGCCTGGTTTTACTTAGCATAAGACTTTTAAGATTCATTCATGTTGCTGCATATATGAGTAGTTTGTGCTTTTGTCCTTTATTGCTGGGCAATAACACATTGGATGGCTGCAACCATAACTTGGCTGTCCGTTTACAGTTGACGGACATTTGGGTTATTTCTAATTTTGACAATTATGAATAACGTTGCTAGAAATATTTGCATACAGACCTTTTTGGAACTGTGTGGTCTGACTTGTGAACAGATACCTAGGAGCTAACATGTAAGTGTATGTTTCCCCTTTATAAGAAACTGCCAAAGTGTTTTCCAAAGTAGTTATAACATTAAGCACTCCTATCAGCAATGCTGACAATTGTTCTACATCCTTGTCAGCACTTGGTATTGTCAGTTTTTCTAAACTTTAGCTACTGCAGTAGGTGTGTAGTGGTATCTCATTGTGATTTTAATTGCATTTCCTGAAATTACTACTGCTGAGCATCTTTTCACGTGTTTTTCTGCCATCCATCTCTGCTTTGGTAGTGTTCAAATCTTTTGCTCATTTTTTAAAAACTAGGTTGTCTTTTTATTATTGACTTGTAAGAGTTATTTACATGTCCTGGACACTATTCCTTTATCAGACATATGTTCTTCCAGTTTCTGTTTTGAAGAATCAGAAATAAGAAGTGGTTTCTTTTAGACCTCCATCCCTTGCACATACACGCTCATGCATGTATTTCATACATACAAGCACCTTACTAAGAGCCACTGAATGGGGTCAAGCAGTACTGAGCACCTGCTAAAACTCATGAGACTATTTTTATCTCCACTATAGGCACCCAACCAGCATCAGGTTTAAGGAAAGTTACATCTGGAGAAATGGCTATCCTATAAACAACTTTTGGCCCCCCAGACTTACACCTCCTAAAGCTCTGTTCTGGTCCACCAGGCTCCTGGAATGGTCAACAGTCGTCACACTCCATTGCTGGCCATTGTGCATTGGGAAAGGTAGGAGGCTCCCAATCCGTCCCCCAGTGAAAGAGCAAACAGTGGGGCCTGTGGCTGCTTGGACATCAAAGTTGAGCAAATAGGCCTGGCAGGCCCTGCCTCTCCGCCTACACATCCTGCAAATGCCATCTGAAGGAGCTTCCCTGAGGGGGTCATGACTTTCAGCTTGTCATAGCACACATCAAAGTTTGCACCACACACGAACTGGGTGCATGGGTTCGAATCAAGTTGCCCAAGAGCGGATACTCAGCCATTGTATCCAGTTTTAATCCTGTGTTTTCTCAAGTAATTAAGCCTTCTTGCTTATGAACTTGTGACTAAGTAAAGCATCACTGAGAGGTTGTAACATCAAAGTGCCTTCCACCGTCTGTCCGTGTTTGGTAAAATTGGATTTCTTCCCCTTCTTAAAGAAAAACTAATTGAATTTAGCTAAAGGCTGGGTATATTTGCACGAGCAGTGAAGGCGATGCTAAGTCAGAGTATCATCCTGGGACACTGTGGCTTAGCCTTTAGCTGTGCTGGACCACAGTGTAACACAGAACGAGGCACCCAGACTCAGGCTAAACAAGTGCCTGCGGCATGAGGCTTTTGGGACTGACTCTGGAGAAGGGGCTAGCCCCGGCACTGCTCCTGGAGTCAACACCTCAGTCAAGCTGTGACCAGGGCTGGCAAAGTGTTGTCCTAGTAGAATGTTGGTAAACCGTCGGCAGAGGGGTTACGTGAAGACAATGGCACACTACTCCAGTCCTGATGACAGCAGTTCAAGAAAGCTTCTGAAGGCAAAGGTTGTGACTGGTTACCTTCCGAATCCCTCCAGAGCCTGGCACATCTGCACCAGACAGCCCAACTCTCTATCCCTTTTTTGCCTTGCTCATCAGGAAATCTCAATTTAAATAAATACTTGGTTCCACTAATTATCTGATTTACAGTGAGTATAGCACTGTTAGCTATATAAAATTATTCTCACACACATATATAAATGATCGGTCTCTAGATAGAGGGAATTCAGGTGACTGCTACCTTCCTTATGTAATTTTTACAAAAACAATAAACCTATTTTGGGAAAAGAAAATCTCTGGTTCAATCCTGATACAATTATCTTTCCTTTTACCAATATGATTTCTGATCTTGATTCAGTTTTAACTCTCCTGTGTACATTTATATTTGTATTTTAATTTAAGTCATCTCAAACTCTTTTTGGAACTAAACGGAGGAATAAATTATAAGTTAAGTTCCTGTGCATATTTTTCAATTTTGTTCTATAGCACTGTATTTCCTATTCAAAGTGAAACAATATTGTCTTTACTATTCAAAATAAAGTAAAATAAAATTATGCATAATGCATAGAAGTTAATCTCCTGAAGGATAAGACAATTGTGTTCTATATCCCTCAGGACTTCTTAGCACATTAACCAGGTACTCATTCAGTGCAGTTGAGGGTGAAATGATTGGGCTACTCTCAGAATCTCTCCCTTGGGCTTGTGGGTTGCCAACATTATTATGGGGGTGAAGGATCCCTCTTTTTAGCATTGAATCAAGGAGTGCTGCCCCTTTACCTTTACTTCATCCAAATTTGATTCAGGGGTGGTGGCACTTCAGGCCTAGTCAGTACAATTCCAGAAGGACTTGATAATTGCTTAGCTCAGTACACTTCCGGTAGGGGTATGACAGCCCTTTAAGACTACCCCCTTGGCACCTCACCAATGAGGTCTAGTCACTCTGACCACTGTACTCCTGGCATTCCCTTTTACCAGATTACTTTTCCTTTCTTCAATAGCACTTCTTACCTCCTTATATATTATTCAATTTATTTATACATTGTATTTATTGTTTATCATATGTCCTTGCCTCTTTCTACCCAGGGATCACCCACTACTGTAAGAATAAGCTCTATGAGGGCAGGGATCTTTGCCTCGGAAACAGTAGGTGCTTCCCAAAATTGTGATATGAACACATCAACCCAACCTGAGTGTATTATTTAACACAAGATAACTACACCCCCATATACTGCTGGTATTCAAAGAAAGTAGACAAAATGGATACTCAGAAAACCAATAATCAGTCCTAGGAACCAAAGCAAATAAATATGAGCCAACACTGTCACTTTGCTCAAGGAGCATCCCTGATTTGCTAATGGCCCAGGACAAAGAGAGCAATCAGTTAAACCAACAACTCATTAGATTGAGAGAGAACTGTTCCCAGAGCACATCTACTAGCTATCTGCTCACTGGCTGACAGTGCTTGAAGTATCATGTTATGTCCTGTTTAGCCAGACCAGAAATACTACAACACATAGAAAGGCACACGGTCCCCCTTTTCTCCACCGCTGGCTATCTCTTGCAGACAGAAACACCCACGGTAAGCAAGAGAGTGGTGGGGAGGTGGAGGTGGTGATGGGGAGAGTTTCAGTGGCATAAAACAAACATGTGTGTGTGTGTGTGTTGGAGTGTAAGAGGCCTAATTTGGGCAGCAGGGAATAACAACTCACCACTTGTAACCTGCAGCTCATGTACTAGCTCATGTGAGTCTCACAAGAACATGGGAGAATCCACTCTGCCGCCAGCTCAGTGGCCTCTTCTGCTTCAATAACATCCTGCCCACACAGCTCCGATATCACTGATGACACTCTCTCTCAACCTGTTTTCTTTTCCACACTAGACCATGAGAGTCCAAGGTCTCTGATTCCTCAAAGATCAGCACAGAGTCTGGCTTGGAGTAGATATTTATCAAATGTTTGCAGTTCAGGTAAAGAAACAGAGTTCAAAGAATTCTGAAATTCAGTTAAGGATCAGAGCCAGGAATGGAGTCCAGGTCTCTCAACTGCAAAAGTCTACTTACCTCAACTTTTCTTTAAAGACTAAGTGCTTGGATTAAAAGGCAAATAAGGAAACGGAGTGCTGAGATTAAGTTCAGAAAGAGGAACAGAGGAGAGAGACCTCTTGAGTACAGTCAAGTCTCTAGCCAGTTGGATGCACTACCACTCCTGTATTACAAAACCCACTTCATTGGTTTCTACCACATTTATTTTTCCAGCGGTGGCTAGTACTGACATAAAAAAACCTTATAGATCAGCATGAAGGGGAAATTTAAATTAGTACCTCCAACTACTGATTTCATTGGCTACTACTAACATGCCCAGTTTGCTTTCCTTAAAAGCATTTCTTTTTGTTCTTAAAAATCAATTACTTTGCACAATCACAACTAGAGATGGGAATGGAGAGGCAGCATCAGCCTGGGATCTGGCAGAGGAAGGCAGAGATACAGTAGAACTCAAGTTTTGCAGGCAGCCAGACCAGGTTCTGAGTCCTGTCTGTGTGACCTTAGACAAGTCACTATCTCTTTTGGTTTCACATTCTCAGTTGTGAAATGAGAATGGCAACGTTTCTTGTGGAGTGTCTGTGACAATTAGCTTTGTCTGTACAACTTTCAATCTTTATATAACAGTTACACCCTGAGGGAATGGGCAGAAGGTAGAAAAATAGCAGGTCCTCCAATATGAGGAAAAGAACACTCCATCCTGAGAAAACAAGCCAGTAGAACCCTTACTGGGACAGTAACTGTAGACTTCTCAACAGGGGTAGATGGTGGATCACGAAAACACAACTTGCACATACACACTTGACTATTTACAATGGTTTTCAAACATTTGTTGCTTCAGTGATGCAAATTATTTGCCTAAGGTCACCGAGACAATGCATGATAGAGAAGGGGTCCAAAGCCACATCGTCCCTCTCACTGCAGCAGAGGCAGGCCAGAGCCCTAGATGGAATCATCTAGGAGAAGATCGGAGGGACACAGGCGAGTGCAGGGGAGGAGTCAGGAACTGTCTGAAGTAATCTGGCTAAAGGAACGCTGCGTGGAGGAGACTGACCTGTCGTTTCGGCTGATGGCTGCTACCATGAGCGCTGTCCAGCCAAGCTTGTGCCTTGCGTTGACATCTGCACCTTCTGACAACAGCCTAGAGAGAAACAGAGGAATAGTTTCAACATACGACTTATCAAGGATGCACCCAAATCGAAGAAATGAGAGAGTTAACAAATGAGGAGGCTGGGTAAATGTGTAAGCAGAAGCCTTTGAGAAATAAATATCCTATCCCAGCTCCTTTGTCCACTCTCACCCCACCCTAGGTGTCCCCCGTGTCTCTCCCACTTCCCTAAAATGAGTCTGTCCCCTATTGTTATCCTCTTAGCCTCTGAGAAGACAGTGAATACCCAGGCATTCCCAATCCCTCAGTCCAGAATGCTCTCTCCCTGTCTCCCTGCCTCTTTCCTGAGAAGGTTTCCCTGATTCATCCAGTCCACAGATCTCTCTTCCTTCCTTCTAATTTTCCTGTGCTTAGCGCAGAATGAATGCCCAGTATCAACTCTTACCTAGATAGTTCCCAGACAATGACATACAAGGTTACCTGTTTGGACACTTGAAAGTCTTGAACCCAACAAAAGATGGAATGTTAGAAAAGCTAGATTAGGTTCCTAGTCACATAGTCCATGTGAGTTTATGTGGCTGTGTACACCAGGTCCTAGCATACAGCAGCACAATAGTTGTAGGACAAACGAACACACACAGGGGTTGATGTGTATCACTAAAATCCTGAATTCTGGGCCCCAAGGGCAAGGGGCCATACAACGTGAACGTGAACAGAAGGGATGTAAATTGAACCAACTCTCAATAAGCACCCATAAAAATAGGTACTGCCCTTGAAACTTTAGTCATGCTCTCCTTTGCTCTTCTATTCATCTCTTTCCATGAATGAACAAGCCACTGAGGTGAAGTGACTCGCTGAAGGCCACACAGCTAGCTAAGGGCCATTGCATCGACTGTTATGCGTCCCCATCCCTCTCACCACCACCCTTCCTCTTACAGCGCGTGGTTCCACGTAGCACAGGACACCGCACACTACAATGACTTCAGCACTCGGCATGGTCTATGCTTGGGCCACTGCTAGATTTAGGGATGGGGAGGGAAGACATGAGGTATATCCTAGGGAAGTATACAATTTAGTTGTGGAGGGAAGACTCAGGACAGCATGGAATCATGCTCGAGTTGTGTGATTTCCTACATAAGTACTGCAGGAGGCCAGGAAAGGGAGACCCCAAAAGTCAAAAGCAATCACCAGTGAGGCAAGAGCTACTTATGAGGAATGGGCAGAATAGGAAAGTGGGAGCTATCTGCTCTCCTGTTTCCTCGCTGAAAGGGCACTGGCGAGAGGCCAGAGGCTTGAGTTTGTGTCTCTGTACCATTCTTGTACCACAGCTACAGCAAATGATCTTCTGGACCAGAAGACCAAGTGACCGAATCGCCACATGACACCTCTGTGCTTTCGTAGTAAGCAATGACTATGGTTTGGAAGGATGAGACAACATCCTGGCCTGTGCTGATGTGGAGGAGACAGGGACTGTTAGAGCCTGAGGGGGAGACAGACCAGCACACACATAATGACACAGCAGGCAAATGCTATAACAGAGACCACGGGCTGCAAGTGCACAACCAGGGACCCTAACGCAATCTCAGTGAAACCTCAGAGGATGGCCTCTCTGGGGAGATGATGCTAGAGAGTTAGCCAGACAAAAAGAGATGAGGAAGGGACGGAATGTCCCAGGTGTATGCAAAGTCTCTCACAAAGATGAGGTAGGTGGCAAGGGGCACAAGGAGCCCCAAAAGAGGTTTGGCATGACTGGGGCACAAAATGGGAAGGGACAGTATTGACAGGAGGCTGGGAAACCCTGATCGCTCACCTCTGCTTTGGAGGTGAAGCTCCGGCCTTCTTACCACATACAGTTAGGCTCTTTTTGTGCAATTTCTTTTCTTTTTTTTTTTATACAATTTCTTTTTTTAAGTTTTTTTTATACAATTTCTTTTTTTCTTTTGGTTTTTGTTGTGCCTTTATTGTTATTATTATTATTGTTCTTATTCCTTTCCTTGATTCTTATTTGGTTCCCTTATATTCTTCCTAGGGGAGGAACCATCTGGTATTTTTCTTTTGCCTCCTGACTTATTTCGCTGAGCATAATCCCTTCCAGTTCCATCCATGTTCCTATGAATGCGTCTAGTTTTTCTTTTTTGATACAGCAACAATTTCTTATGGCTAAAGAAGTTAAGAATCTGGGAGATGAATTTTCTGTAGACAAAAGTCTATCTTTTTTGTACAAAACCTCTTTTCTAATTTATAAAACCTCTACCTTATTTAGCAGGCCAAGGTGGTGCCATAGACAGTACATGGTTTTGAGAACTCAGAGCTTGGAGCTCATATCTGAACTGTGATTCTAACGTCTGGGTCTCAGTCCAGAAGACCTATCAGGATAGGATGAAGCAAGTCAAATGGTTTCTGAGGGAAAAGACTTGAAGAATGGGAGCAATTTACAGATAAGGGAGGAAGCGGCTCCCAGTCAAGAGCTCTGATACTACTCAAAAGCAGGGAGGAATGGAAGGCAAGTGCAGAGACCATGGAGCAGGTCCCTCGACTCGATCACAGTTCACAGGTGAGAAACAGACAGCTGCTGAGGTGTGCATGGCCTACAACATGGCCTCAAACACTAGGCAGAGAGCAGAAACCTCTTCTGAGCCACAGACTTCTCTGAATATGATAAAGGGTGAGTCTCCAGAAAACTGTATAGGAGCACACACACTTAAAAAAAATTTTTTTAAATATACAACAGCTGGGAAAGGGGGTGCCAAGTTTCACAGGTCTGTAAAAACCCAACCTACAGGGTTGACAGATGCCTGGCATGCAAGCACGCTACCACTCTGGACTCTACCTAAGTCAGAAATCGTTCCCAGTCACTCTTTCCTGTGAAGCCTTTGGAAGAACCTCAGAACCAGCCTCAACAACCAGCCTCAGAACCTCAGAACCAGCTCATGGTTCCCATCAGCTTCCATGAATCAACTGAAGTTGGCAACGGTGAGGATGCCTATCTGTCACCCCCCCGGACTTTCACTGTGGGCAGTGGGGCCGTCATTGAAGGTTTTGGGACAAAAGAAATCATAAAATTAACCTAATAACTTAAACAGGGTGAATTTGAAAGGGGAGAAGGTGGAAAATGTGGACAAGGAAACCAGTTTGGAAGTTGCTGTAATATAGAACAAGGGAGATAGGCTAAGGCAGGGAAATGAGAAAGCAGGGCGTAGCTAGGAGAAATTCAGTGCGGCCAGATTTAAGTTGCTCCATACTTCTCATAATATCTCACATCTACCACACTCTCCCTCTGCTCTCCCATGGGTACAGGTCCAGGTAGTTACTATCTCCCAGTCACCAAGAGTCAAGCTTAAAGAACATACTCTTACACACACACCCTTTCTTTGAAGCTGTGTGGGTATTTCCTGGGGTGTGTACTTGGAGTGGGATCCCTGGGTCACATGGTTTGTGGGCGCCTGATTTGACAAAATGCCAGGGTCCTCTCCAGGGCAGTTGCTTCATCGACCCTCCCTCCAGCAGGACAGGGTGTTCCTGTGGATCCATCTCCATGTCAACACCTGTCAGCAGCCAGCTCCCACGGCCAGTCTCGCAGGGGTAAAGGGATATCATATTTGCTTATCTGATTACCAGCAATTTTACACTACTTTTTATATGCATGTAATCATTTTGGGGTTTCTTTTCCTGTACATTATAGGGTTTCATTTTAAGAGGAGGGGTTGCAGGGAAAGGAGGTGTGTCCAAACTTGCTATTTGTCTCCGTGACTTGAGTCTCAATGAATTTGTAACAGGGTTGTCGCCAGGAAAGGGACAAGTTTTAAAATCTCGGTTCTGCCCTAAGTGGGTGGAGCTGAGCAGGGAAAAAAACATTTGCGGAGAGGAAGACAGAAGGAAGGGAGGAAGTGTTACAGGGCAGGGAGAGGAGCACCTAGAACCCCCAAGCCTGCCCTCTCTGAATGGGTTCTGCCATCCGCCGCATTAAGACAAACATACAAAACCTTTAATGGAAAGGAACTTTAATA
>JAGFMF010011429.1:2753185-2780261 GCA_019455555.1 Galemys pyrenaicus
GTGCCTCCTCCAGGTCTCCTTGCTGTTCTCCATCTTTCTTTCTTCTCTTCTCTCTTCTCTGCAGAAATCTTCTTATCCTCAGCTCCACCCACTTAGGGCAGAACCAGGATATTTGGAACTTCCCCTTTTCCTGGGACCACCCTGTTACAGAAGAAGGAACCAGGATGGAAAGCAGCAAGGAAACCTGGAGGAGGCACGTGGAGCAGAGGAACATGTGAAAAAACTGCGCTTGCTTTTTTGTCTTAGACTGGTTGGAAGAGATGTGGGCGAGAGACCCGTGGGGAAGTTAACAATGGCAGTTTTTATTTTAATTTTGATTTTGTTCTTTTCCTCCCAGATTTGTCTAACTTTTTTTAACCCTTTTTTATGGGTCTTTACTGAAAAGTCCTTTAAACGTGTGGCAGGCTTTTGGGCCTTGCTTTAGGCCAATCCTACTTGACTGGACTTTTACCCTCAAGGAGATGGGTAACATTGGATGCTTAACTTAATAACTATGTTCTTTGTCCTTTCTATATTGTACCCTAATTGTATTAAAGTTCCTTTCCATTAAAAGTTTTATATATATAAAAAAGTTTTATATATTTGTCTTAATGTAGCAAATGGCAGAACCCATCAGAGAGGGCAAGTTTGGGGTTCTGGGGTGCTGCCCTCCCTGCCCTGTAACAAATTGAGTAGAAAGAACACAGAGCAGGCAGGAGTTCTGGGTTCTAGTTCCATGTCTGCCACAGCCTACTTTAACCTAAGTGAAGCATATCATTTAGGTTTCAGTCTGTTTGTGGGCCCACGAAATCGAAATCCCCACCAGCTTCACAGGGGTTTTAGGAGGCAACACTGAACTCTAAAGGAAATGGCTCTACAAGCTGGAGGGCTGACTCCTAGGAGGCAAGTCTTAGTGTGAGTGAGACGCCACAGTTTATATCCTGCCTGGTAACCTGACTGAGCATCATTCTTTGCAGTCTCTTGGGGCTGAGATGTAATGGAAAAAGCAATGACCCCGGAGCCCAAAGGCTGGAGTTCAGATTCTGGCTCTGTCACCTACTAGCTGTGAAAGGAGGGATATTAATCCCTGTTGTGCAAGGTGGTTGTAAGGATTAACAGACACCACACACAGCTCCACAGGGAGAGGGGCACCTAGAAAACCAAGTAAGGACCAGAACAAAACAGACAACTTTTCATCTTTCTGAACTGGGTGGGTCCCTCCTCCACTCCCCTTGGGGCCCCGAGCAGCCCCACAAGTTAGGATTTCTCAAACCAGCTCTCCTCCATTTCATTTTGTTGCTTTGCAAGTGAATGCCCAGCAGGCAGTCATTTCAAAGTCCTGGGCCAGCTGGGCGGGTAGCTGCCTGCTGAGAGTGGCTGAAAGGGCCTCTGAGGCCTGAGAAAGCCACCCTTGCTCTCCCCTGTGATTTTCACCAATAGACAAAATACAGCAAGTGAATTAATCTCTTTTAAAAAGAGCAATGCTTGTGACAGAGCACGGTGTCTCCGAAAAGGTTAGGATTCCATCATCCCTGAGATGATGAGTGGGATGCTTAACGCAGGTTGCCACTCAGGGCGGAGCAGCCTGTGCTGGGGCAGGAGGGGGTGGGGAGTGGGGGGTGGGCGCTGCAGACCTTTCTGGGTTCACTTCCTCATGGAAGGCCCTTCCCTAATGAACTCGGTCCCCTGCTTGGCGGGTAGAGTTAGCTGACACTGATTGGGGATGACCCGGGTTACTTGATAGAGAGGAACTCACACCAGCTTTGAATCCAGAGTTGAATCCCAGTTCTCAGACAACTTACAGGCAGTAGAATGGGCCAGGAAAATAAGTGGGAGAGACTGCAGTTCAAATGCAGGTTCTTACTTGCTGGGTGGGATTCTCTCTGGATGAACAAGTGACTTAACCTCTCTGGACCACGCTCACTTGGTCTCTTCACCTAGATGACAGCTCTGGCTCTCTGAGCCTGTTTAAACAATGGAGACAACCCCACCAGCCCTGCTCCATGTCAAACAGGAGTTCCAGGAAGAGACAATGAGACAAGATAAATAAAAATACTTGGTATGCAATGAAGTGCTGTACAAATGGAAGAACCTATACTATTATATATATGAAATGTTATGATGAGATATATTTGAAAGATGCCCACAGAACTTGGAACATAAGTGCTCAGAATTTTTTGCAGATTGAAAAATGGTCTCAAAACCCCAGTCAAAGGCTGTGGTAGAATAAGGGTTGACTAGCGCAAGAAAAACTAAAGATTTTCACATGAAGGAAATGAATAAAAGCGGAAAACAAAGCTGTTTCATCTCTTAGGGGTCCAGGAGAATCCTTAAGGCTGCCAACCCAAATGGGCGATAACCTCTGATGGGACAACGGGGTTGGGGGGGGCGGGGCTGGGGTGAGGTGGGGGGTGTGGTCTCCCCTTAGTGCTGGGAACTTTCCATGCTTGCAATTTTGTTTTTTTTAATAACACAAACATACTAATGACTCCATTTTTTAAAATCAAAACTTTCTTAGTAAAAAAAACAAGCTTCTTCCAAAAGCTTTCCTAGAAGACAACTTAGCTCTGTATGCTAACCTGCATCAACAGTTATCATTCTGTTTCCAGGCCTCAGCCCACAGTACTCAGCGTGGGCTGCAGAGACCAGGACTTGCCTTGCCTCCTCATTCCCGGTGCCTGAGGGGTCAGGGGTTGAACAGATGAATGGTTAAGGCAAATCTCCACCCAAATCTCTCACCAATATATCAAGAGAGGGTGTGGATGCAGAGGGCACTTACACACAAACCTAGGGCCTGGGATTTCGTCTCAGTTCTACCAGTATCTAGGTGTGTATGACCCTAGATAAATCTGTCTCTCTGAGTCTCACTTTTCTCTGCTGTAAAATAAGAGAACTAAATTAAGTGATTTCTGAAGTTACTGTCAGTTCTAAAATCTCACAACTCTTAATACATGTAGCACCAAAACTGAGATAGGGTTTCCCAGTAGATGTGAATAACTCAGCCAGACTTCCAAAGACAAGAAAACTCCTCAGGTTTGTTGTTGGTAGGAGGGAGAGAGTCCCAGATAGGAATATGGGCAGTTTGAGTTATTCTGGCTAGCCAGCTCTTCCACTCAGGCGAGGGGGGTGCCACTTGACTTTTCTTCCTCCTCCTTTATGAACAATCAATACAAAGCAGCCACTGAACTTCAATCGTGCATTGTTCCGACTGATTTCCGGATCCTTCTCAGGAGATGGCCCTCAGCTGCCGCTGGGGAGGGGGATGCAGTGTGGGGAACCCTGTCCCACCTGCATCAGAGGCCTGGAAGCAGTGAGCCATGCAGACTCAATCATGATCACTATCTGGGCCACAGGGCCCTGGCTGGAGCCTCACAGAAGGTCCTGTTTACAGTAATAACAGCACCAGGCCCCAGAGTCTGAGCAAAGGCTAGCCGCCTGGGGCTAGAATACAGCACAGCCTCCATCTGTGCCTTATCTACCCAGCCAGCCAGGGATGAGAAGAGTGGGGCAGGCCAAAAAGAGGCTGCTCTTGGCCCTAGCCTGGGTCAGCCTGGGAGGGGTCCTGGTGTTCTAACACCACAGACCCAAGGCCTCTCTGATATCTTCTTCAATGCTACTTGCACTGGACATTCTCCTCCAGGCCCAGCCTGGGACACTTCCTCTAGGAAGCTCTCACTCCCAGGGAGATGGTCCATGCCTGGACCGGGCTGTGTGTGTAGAGAGACTGGCATTTATGCAACACCTATAACAAACGCAGGCACATGTGCAAGGTATGTGCATGCCTCATTAGCAGTTATTTCCTAGCACATAAGTCTTAAGTTTCTGGACTTGAAGAGTGATCTGCAGAGAGCAATCCAATCCTATCCTTTGTATGTACGTACTACAGACATGAAAGTTCAGACAGCACTACCCTTAGAACAGACTGGCCCAGGTCTGAGCCTGTCTCTTCCAAGTTGTTTAACTGTGGGTAGTCCCTTTAACTCTGAACTGCAGTCACCTTTCCTTATCAGCTTACCAGCCCTACCTAACAAGGGTGCTGAGGTGACTAAAGGAAACAGGGCATGAGCGAGCACTTCAGGTCCCAAATATGTGTCATCATTACAGAAATTTTATTCGTTCAAAGGCACACAGCAGAGAAGCTGTGTCAGGACCTCAACCAAGGCTGCTAGATACAAGGGAATAAAGTTCTAATGCTGGGGTGGCTGCTCTTTGTCCCATCTCTCATATAGGAACTTGGCACAATTAAAATGCATAGACTTTTATTTTAAACTTTCTGTTTCAAAGTAACTTCAAACTTACAAAGCAGCTACAAAAACAACTCAAAAAACCCCCACTGTATATCCTTCATTCAGATCCTCCTTGGGTTTTACTCATTTTTTTTTACTACTCCTTTTTTATTTTTTCCTGGACCAAGTAAATGTTAGCTTCAAATACATATTCCCTTTCTTCCAAATACCTTATTTCCTAGTACAAGGACATTCTCTACATAAACAACTAACCAATAACAACAAATTCAGAACATTAAACACTGATATTTCTATCTACTACAAAGACAGTATTCACATTTCTTGTATTTTCCAGTAGTATCTGTTTGGTAGTCCTCCACCCTTTGTGATCCACATGTAGGCCAGGATCAATGCAGAGATCAGTCATTGCTTTTTTTGTTTTCAGTCTCACCTAGAATAGTCACTTAGTTTTTGTTCGATTTTCACGACTGTCACATTTTTGTAGATAAGGCTAGTTCTTCCATTTGGACAATTTTTTTTGCGGGACTATTTCCTAGTGTTCATCCATTTATCCCACAAACTGTTCCCGAGATTGGTATTACAGGACTCCGAGCAGGATGCTGAGGATTCTGCAGTGCCCTTGCCTTCTAGGCAGTCACTGGACAGCTGCTAGACCACTGGACAGCTACACAACTGACAAAAAGCTAAAATAGAGCCTCCCTGGTGGCGCAGCGGGTTGAGCGCCACACTGTGAAGCTTCTGTGGCACAGCAGCAGCGAGTTTGATTCCCGGCCAGGGAGGGAACCTACATGACGCAGCAGACCTCTCCTGCCTCACCCCCCTCAGCAGTGTGTTTCGGTGGATCTGTCTGTTCTGCTCCCCACTCTGTCTCTGGTGACTCCTCTCACCTCCTACAGCTCTGGCCTGTGTCTCAGCTCTTGTATGCATAAATAAATACATTTTTTAAAAAAATTAAAAAGCTGAAATACAAGCAAGGACCTTGGAGGAAGGTCAGAGCAACAGAGATGCAGAGACAACCTCCTGGAGGCAGAGACATGGGCTGTGCCAGAAAGGATGGGCAGGAACACAGATTCCTCTATGATCTCCTGATATCTGCTATGGAAAAATCTCTCTGCTGCCCCAAACAGTGTGTGCTGTGACTGGGACTAAATCAAACACAAAAACCTACTGATACAATGCCATAAGTGAAGGAGGTGGCCCAGGGCACCCTCCTCTGGGTGTATCTCTGCCTAGGGCTATGTTCCAGAGAGTCAGCCAGCAGTTGCCTTGGTGACTAGGTGACAAGAAAGTTCAATCTAGTCAACTGAAGTGTGGGAAAGGGTCGTGGGCGCCACCTACTGGCAGCACAGCAGGACTCTAGGCAGCTGCACCCGCTTCCCTCTGCAGCTGGCTGGTTGCCAGGCAGCTTGTCACACAGTCAGTGAGATACTTGAGTGACTTCAAGTTCTCAAACAAGGTTAGACTTGAGCCACTGCCTCAAGTTTTGGAACCCTGAGAGATTTTTAGCAAAGAATGGACTGTACAAAGTCAGCTACAATACCTGGGCCTTTGAACAAGCAGGGGCAAAGGTTTGGCCTCGTTGAGTTCATTCCAGAAAAAAAACCTTGAGTAATTAATTATCTTCTCCTAGCCCAGTTCTAAAGGCACCGAGATGAATTAGATGTAGGCTTTGCCCACAAGGAGCTCCCGGTCTGAACTGGGGTAGGGAAATGGGATGAGTAAACACACAAACAAGTGCTTCAAATATCGCAGGTGTTCTGAGAGCTCTCTGTGCAGTCTGTAAACGCACAGCAAGCTTGGCTCTTCATGTCTTGCAAAGTCCTTGAATGGTGGAGTTCTAAAGAGCTCAGATTTCTTGAGCAACCTACTACACAGCAGACACGGAACACTTATGATCACATCTGACCCTGAAAAGAGAGAAGGGGCCTGAGTCTTATGGAGTGTAACTGATTTGCTTAGGAGTACAAGGCCAGTAAGTGGTCACTTGAGACTGGAGTGCGTGCCAAACTCCCTTCCAGTTCACTTATCCTATCTCCTTCTTCCCTTCTATCTCATTTACGTGGGGCCACCTTATGTATTTGAGGAGACTAACCAATTGACAAGACATGATAAAGAAAAACTTGAAGTGAAAAGGAAGGCATCTGATTAGATGCTCTCATTAGTTCTACTTTCTAGAATCTTTTCCCTTGGAAGATACCCTGTTCTAGAGGCAGGTCCAAATTTACCCCTTCTTCATGGTAGTCTCCACATCACCATTACACCCTCATATTCATACGGCAAAAAATGCTTTAAAGTGGTCTTACTTTGAAGTTAAAACAACCTTGGCAAACACATCCAATCAAAAGCTTACAGATGTATGAAGTCCTGATCTCAGTAGGTTAGGCTGAATGCAATCCTAACAGAACCTAGGAATACACTGTAGCTGCCAAGAAAGTTACTGTAAACTCAGGTCACATTAACAGATGCATAAAACCTCTAACAAGGGGATGACTGCCCTTGAGATAATAGTCATACTGGAATTCAGAAGGGGCACCAAAACTTTGGCATTTCATTGTAACATGACTATGAGTATAACAAAGAGGAACTAGAAACCACAGTTTAGGGAACCTAGGGTTATTTGACATGGAACTCCTAATATTTAAAGGTCTGGAACAGGAAAAGGGAGCTGTGAAGTCCTAGAGTCAAGAGTCGAAGGCAAAAATGCTGTAGGGGGTTAATGTGACAATGACACCGTCAAGGACTATGCCAGATGCTTTCACACATACTACTTTAGACTCCCAACTGCCCAGAAACTGTCCAACTTTCCGAGGTCCTTGTAGCCAAATACTGCCTACCTCCAGGCCCAGACTAAATGTCACATTGTCCATGAAAACTTAACTTTTCCTATATACTAATTACAATTCTCTGACAAGACTCCAAGTTCCTTGAAAGGCAAAGGTCAACAAGATACATCCTTATGCTCCTCCTTGCTGCTGAATGGTGCAAATTGTTCATAATGAGCATTAAGAATGAATAAATGCCAAAGAAGATATACAAACGGCCAAAAAGCACACGAAAAGATGCTCAACATAAGAAGTCAGAGAAATATAAATCAAAGTCACAATGAGATATCATTTCACGTACTAGGATGGCTGTAATTAAAATGAAAGACAATAATGAGTGTTGATAAAGGTGTGCTGGCAAGAATGTAAAATGATGTAACCATTTTGAAAAACAATCTAACAGTTCCCAACTCTTAAATATAAGAGTTTTCATATGACCCAGCAATTCCACTCCTAGATGTGAGGTTAAACATTCACACAAAAACCTGTGCACGATAGTTCACAGCAGCATTACCCAAAATAGCCAAAAAGTAAAAACAAAAAAAATCCAATAATTGTCAGAAGAATAAAATGTGGTACATCTATACATGGAATATTATTCAACCATAAAAAAGAATGAAATATTGATACAGGCTACAGTATGGACGGACCCTGAAAACATGCTAAATGAAGGATTATAGACACAAAACGCCCCATATTGTGCAAACCCTTTATATAAAATATATAGTTTGGCAAGCCCATTGACAGAAAATTGGTAAGTAGTTGCCAGGGTCTGTGAGAATGGGAAGTGAATGCTAATTGGAATGGGCTTTTTGAAGTGGGGCATTGAAAATATCGTAGAATTAAGACAAAGACAACGGTTGCATAATTTTTTAAGTCCACCAAAGGCTAGGGTTAATTTTGTAGTGTGTAAATTATATCTCAAGGAGAAAAAAACAGGGAGGGAAGGAAGGAAGGGCCAAAGGGATGGAGGGAAGAAGGGAAAGATGGAATACTTGTTCAGTCAGTCTCTTTAGTCTTCAGGAGACAGAGAGTACCTCAGACCTAGAGGTGCTCAATGGAGGGCCAAATGGGTGACCATTACAAATCCTAAGAAGGGATTTGAATGCTGGAGAGGAAGTGGGGCCAAAGACAAAAGTACCTTGGATTCTGTCTGATGCATGTGGGGGCTGTGACTGAGCCCCAATCCATCAGCCCCAGAAAGGACACTGCCCTGTCCTGCCTGCTGGCCTAAAGCCTGGGAATTCATGGGGCCTCCCCCAATTGTTTGTGCTTTATATCCTGTCCCTGCCCGCTGTCCATTTGCAAAGGCAGGTCAAACACACAGACTTCCCGGGAGGCCTGGGTGCTATCCCCCAAAACAAAAAGGCATTGAGATGGAAGCCTCAGCTCAGCCTCAGAGAGGATTCTTATGCAGCCTTTCTGGGCCTCCCATCCACATGAATGGAGGATGCTAGAGACTACTCAGCCTGCCCAGCTGCTGAGTAGGGCTGTGCCCTCCTCCTGGGCAGCCTCTAGAGAATAATCAAGATTCTATTCAACCAGTTAATCAACCAGCCAGACTCTTATCTGTTTGATTTCTGAGTGCCCAGCCAGTCTAGCTATGGAGGCAGGAAAAGGCCCAGCCATATTGCTGGAAGGCACAGCCTGCACATGCATGAAGCAACTGAGGAAAAAACAAGGAGGTGAAATGAAACAAGACACTGTATGGCTCAAACTTCAAAGCTGTGGGGATTCCAATAATAAAGATGAATGTGAACTAGAACAAACAATGAAATACAGAGGAGAAATTTAGTAAACACTAAATTTGCCTGAGTTTCACATTTTCTCATCTGGAAAATGGGCATAACAAATGTGTCTTGCAGTACTGTAGCAAGAAATTAATAGATACACAGTGTCTAGTACTCCACTGCAGATAGACAAGGTATTTAGTAAATGACAATTGTTACTACTGGTCAGATAAGTCTCTGGAAGAGGAAGGGCTGAAAACAAGCCTGGAAGCGTGAAAAGGATCTAGAGACAGAAGGCCAGGGTGGAGCTAGAAGCACTGCAGTCTCTCTCACAGGGGGAGTAAGCCTGGGAGACTGAGCAGTCAGGCTGACTGGAAGGGAAGTTCTTGGCATGGTAGGGAAGGCCAGGTCTGGCGGGAGTGTAGGGGCAGGATCAGAGAGGAGCAGAGTTACCAGAAGGGCAGAGAGGAGCCTGGATTTGAGGTTATCTTTAGGAACTTTGTGGGTTCCCAGTGGTGCAGGCAGAAATGGTTCTTCCTGTCTGGAAGAGCAAACTGACCCAGGCAAGTGTTTCTTGCCTTGAGCCTTACAGGTGTCACATCTGTGAAATGAAGCGGTGGACGATTCCAAGTGAGCACCTTTGGGCACGCTACTCAAGCAATCTGAATTTCTGTTTCATCATCTGTGAAATGGGGCTATAGTGATATCAACATTAAAATATTATTTTATAATACACACATACAAAATAATATCTATGAAAACTGTTATTAAAACAACAAGCCATAACCCACATGGCACGGCAGACCTCTCCTGCTGTGCCCGCTGCTCCCCTCAGCAGTGTGTTTCTGTTGATCTGCCTGTTCTGCTCCCCGCTCTGTCTGTGGTGAATCCTCTCACCCCCACACCTCTGGCCTGTACCCCAGTGCTTGTATGCATAAATAAATAAATCTTTAAAAAAAAAAAACAACAAGCCATAAACATTAAATACAAATCCGAATATATATGTTGGTCCTAAAAAAAGTGGTAAAACTAAGCATGACAGGCTGTGTGTGAGTTTAATATTCACTTGCTTTGGGGTCGTTAGTCTGGGGGCATCTAAGTGTTCACATTAAGAGTCTAAGAAAAATGTAGAATATAAAAATGAAGTACCCACTATACTCAGGACGGAATGGAAAACTACTCAGTATTAAAAGAAAAATCTTGCCTTTTGCAAAAATATGGATGGCACTTCAGGTGACTATCCTAAGTGATGAAAGTCAGAGTGAAGGACGATTACAAATAGTTTTACTCATATGTGGAATATAAATAATCAAAGCAAACAAACTGGCAAAACACAACAAAAATAACTCTCAGACTGTGTGAAAAATACGGTGACTCTGAGGGGAGGGGCCCAGAAGGAAAGGGTAGAGGGGTCAATTTGACTGTGTGATGGCACGGACGTCAGTGGAGGGTGAATAAAGTATATATACATATCGAGGGGGAAGCTTTCCTCCCAGTTGTACAGTTTTGCAAAGAAATGGTTAATCAAAAAACTTTAATAAAAATTTCTGATTAAATACCCAGAAAAGTCTATCACGCAATAGTAACACCTACAATGTACTGAGCTTCTGGTACGCGCTGGGCATAGCATTAGGTGGATTTTTTCATGTACTACAATGAGGGGTGACATGGGTCAGTTATCACCCCACGTTGCAGATTCCGAAGCTCAAGTCTTGACCACCACAATTCCTGTCAGTGATATGGAACCCTCTTGCGCACACCCACTGCCGGTCACGGGGAGAACTATAGATTGTTCTATGAGGACTCTGGGTTTCAGACCCCTACTCAGAAGTGAGAAGAGTGAAGGAAGCAGGATAAAGGAGAGTCCTGAATTTCAAAAGTAGGGTTTTCTGAGACTTTGCACACAGAACAGAACTGTGAGGCAACCCGCTAATGTGACTACTCTAAGCTCAGGAACACATTAGCTTCACTATTTTCAAAATTCTTAGATTTCTGTTGCAGGAAAATTCCTTGGAAAAAAGGCCCAACTCTTTGCAACCATGCTGACAGGATTTGGGTTATGGCCATGAGTGAGCTGGGATTTTTGAGAAGCAGCACTTGGGCCCCAGAGTGCTGGTGGGGAGACAGGGTCTGAGAGTGGCCCCTGCTGCAAGGGGATGCGTGCTGTGACCTACTGTTCTGAGTGCTGAATTAGTGTCCGACAAGATCTTGGCACATGAGCAGGTAGGCAGCACTCACACCGGTTCCTAATGTTTCTCAGCAAGCAGAACGGTTGCTGATCATATCAATCCCATCCCAACTCCACCCTCTACACCCCCACGCCACCCCAAGCCAGCTACCACTGTTAGACAAAGTTCTCCGATGCCCTGCGCTGAAGTCGCGTTGCCTGCCTGTTCCCCAGGATCCTGCCACCTCCTTGGGTTGCAGTCCCACTGGCCTTTCTCAGTCCGTCACACTTCCCATTGCTCCTCCCCCACAGGATCTTTGTAAACAGAAGTTTCTTGTGCCTGAAAGTCCTACTGGCTCTACTTCACTTAGGTTAACTCCTTCGGGAAAGCAATTAGATGAGCTCAGAAGTTTCTGTAGCACTCCTCTGCAGCCTCTGTCACAGATATAATCTCACATTTGCACAGCTAACATTTGACTAGCTTTAAGCTCCAGAGAACAGGCACTATCTGTCAAATGAATAAACGACTACACTAATTCTCCATGTTTATTTTGTTTTTTTCAGAGGGAGGTCAGTCCTGTTTACAGGTTCATTTCAATAGCAAATAATTACTAACATCTGCCCTAACTCTTTCCCATTTATAAAACACATACTATTCAACGAATATTTGTTACCTCTTCCATGAGCAAGCGTGGGATAGATGCCACAGCATTGGTCTGCCACCTCTAAAACAGTACTGAGAGACATGGAAATGTGACCCACCTCAATAGAGGGTGGTAGGTGCTGTCACAGGGAGGTCCAGGGCATGATGGGAACCTACAGTCACAGGAGGGCTAGGGAGGGCCTCCTGGAAGATGACAGCATGACCCAAAGGATGAGTAATTTTCCAGACATCAAGAGTTCACCTGCCTTGAATGTTCATGAGATCTTGGGAGACTGGTCACACAGGTACCTCAAAGATGTCTTACAGTCAAAGTCACTGAGAAAGCAAAGAGAAGCAAAGACACAGCCAAGAAGCAGTTGGGCCAACATTAGAGACTCAGCCCAGACTGGACCCCTTTTAGGAACATCCCTCCTCCCTCCAGGCCATCCTGGTGTGCCCTGATGTTCTCTGCTCATGGGCTTGGCCACCCTTGCTCAAGTCTATTGGGTTTCTGGTTATTTCCACAATTTAGCTACCAATGAGGTTCAGAAAGTTGCTAATCCAATCTTCCCCAATTGCTTTCCATCACCAGGAAGCAAGCAAGCAGAGAGTCAAAAGGTCACACGTCTCTGAAAGGGTGCCAGGCCTTGGACCATTCTACAGAACTGCTGAAGGTCCACTGGAGCAAGCCCGGCCCCCATCTGTGTGTCATGGGGACTCTTCCCCAAGGACACAGTTTTCTCTGCAGAGCTTAACAGTTTCTTGGTGGTAACAAGATTAACAAGATTCGAAAGGAGGTTCTACGATTTAGGGTTCAGAGCCAGTCAGTGACTATGCTAGCAATAGAAACTCAGGCCTTCTAACTCTAAAAATCTTGTGTCCTTCTGTAATACTATGCTCCCTTCCAACAATCTAGCTTTCAAAAACCATGTAGGTTATACTCTAGCATTCACAAAACACTGTGATGACCTCAGGGAGCTCTTACAACAAGCATCACGTTACAAGAGTGATGCCAGTTAGGCCCTGACACTCAGTCTAGGTTAAAGCTTTCATTTCCATCTACTGTAAGCCACAAGGACACATACATATTTACCAGTTAAGAGAGGTGAATGTTTTGGTTGCTCTGATGCCATCATTAATATCTTCCCACCCAGCCAAAATGATACAACAATCGATAAATAGCCTCTCTAAGGCCCTGAGACAGCCAAATGTATTTACCAGCGTGGGTTTTTGTTAATTTGATAAAGTCCCTGGATCAATGTGCAAAACATTCACCTATGCTGTAGCTAAGCACATTCTGGACACCTTAATCCTGGCACATGGACAGCAAGTGCCTCAAGGCCCAAACTGGGGCATTCAGGGACAAAAACCAAACTAAGCCATCAATGCGGAGTTAGAATAAATGTGTTTGGCTCTCAATAAAACCCAACCCTTTCTTCTTTCCTGAACTGCAAATGAAATCAGGCTTCTTTCCAAAAGCAGCTAGTAAACAAGTGTGAGCTGGTGTGAAGTCCTTCTTTACTAAAAACATCAAAACAAGACATCAACACAAGCTCTAAACTGGCAATGGAAGATTTGTTTGTTTGAGAGTAGCATGGCGTGTATAACAGGAAGAGTCAGAAAGACCTAGACATTCAACTGTCTAGCTAAAATCTCCACTTGCATATCTCACTGGCATGTGAAGTTTGGCAAGTTCAAACGTGAACTCGTCATCTTCTCTCCCTACTCCAAGATGCTGCAGTCCACCCCTAGCATCTTCATCTCAATGAATGGCAACACATCCATGCAGCTGATCAAGTCATAAAATTAAAACGCATTCTTAATACTTTCTTCTTCCTAATTAATCATCTCTAATTCTGTGCGTTCATTCTACATTTACTGAACACTTATGACACGAGGCACTGATACTCTTCTAACCTTCACTAAGTTCTGTCTAGTTCACTTCCTCCGACTGCGGCTGACATCTTAGTCCAAGTCACCACTTGCCATCCTCGTCTCTCATCTGAACTACTGCAGGCAATTTCAACCATCTTCTCTTTTCGGCCATGGCTCTCCAGCAATCTGCTCTCCATGGAGCAACCAGAGATCTTCTAAAATTACAGACCATGTCCCCATGTCTTTGGCCTCCCTCCTCCCCCAAGAGGCTTAACATTCTTCAATAGTTGCCCACCGCCCTTAGGATAAAAACAAAAATCATTAACACAGCCTATAGATGCAATGTGGTGTTTTTTTGCTTTACTCTCCAATTTCATTTCATCACACTGTTACCCTCAGAATCCAGTCATATTGACCTTCTCTCATTTCAACTTCACAGCTTTTCTTGACCATCGCCTCTAACTGAATACTCCTCCACCTTTCTCTTCATCCTCGAGCTTACTGCAATCACACAGAGGCCTTCCCTCACCGGCACATCCTCCGTCTTCACCCCTCCTGTGTGCCAGATTCCCCAATTCTTGGGACTTCAAAACAAGTTCAAATTCTTGAACTTCACTAAAAAAAGTCTTCTTGAAATATAATTCACATACATACAGTCACCCATCAGAGTTGTATTATCTTACTAGTCCCCTTTCATTTTCCTCAAAACAAACTCTGAGCCTCACTAGCAATCACTCCATTCCTTCCAGCTAACCTCTCCGGTCCCTGGCAGTCACTAATCTACTGACTCTGTGGACTTGTCTACTCTGGACATTTTATATAAACTAAATCCCAAGGTCTTTTGCATCTGACTTCTTCCACTTAGCAGAACGTTTTCAAGGTGCGTTCATATTGCAGCATACATCAGTTCTTCATTCCTGGGAATGGATAACACTCTATTGTATGGCAATACCAGATTTTTAGATAGCCACTCGTATGCCTGTGCACTTTGGGGTTGTTTCTCTCTTTTGGCTTTATGAATGCTTCTATGAATATTCACGTACACAAATGTACATGTTTCCTCTTCTCTGAGGTATATATGTGAAGTTCAAGAATTTGAACTTGTTCTGAAGTCCCAAGAATTGGGGAATCTGGCACACAGGAGGGGTGAAGACGGAGGATGTGCCGGTGAGGGAAGGCTCTGTGTGAGTATACTTGCTGGGTCATAAGGTGACTCAATCTTTTAACATTTTGAGGCACTGCCAAATGTTTTCCAAAGCAGCTGCACAATTTCACATCCCCACCAGCAGTGTTTGAGGGCTCCAATTTCTGCACATCCTCAGGAATGCTTGCTATTATCTTTCTGGTTATAAAAACCCTAGTAGATGTGAAGCAGCATCTCATTGTGGTTTTGATTAGCATTTCCCTAATGACTAATGCTGTTGAGCATCTTTTCATGTGCTTGATCATCTGACTTCTTTGGAGAGTTATCTTCAGATCCTTTGTCTATTTTTAAGTTGGATTATCTTTTCATGGTCAAATTGTGAGAGTTTTTGTTTCTTTTTTTAAGATTTATATATGTATACAAGAGCTGGGGTACAGACCAGAGGCACAGGGGGTGAGAGGATTCACCACAGAGTGGGGAGCAGAACAGGCAGACTGACTGAAATAAACTGCTGAGGGGAGCAGCGGGCAAGGCAGGAGAGGTCTGCAGAGCCATGTGGGTCCATTCCCTGGCCAGGGACTGAATTTGCGCTGTAGTGGCTGCAGAAGCCCCACAGCGCAGGGCTCAAACCCTTGGGCCTCCAGGGAGGCCCGAGAGTTCTTTATATATTCTGGATGTTTTGTGCTAGATACATCATTTGCAAATGTTTTCTCCCATTCTGTGGGAGTCTTTTACTTTCTTGTATCCTTAGAAAGCAAGTTTTTAATTTTGATGAGTATTTTTTTTTCCTTGTGATTTTAGTGCCCTAACTAAGGTTTTACTTAAACCAAGGACTTAAAGCTTTACTTTTGTTTTCTTCTAGGGTTTTGTAGTTTTAGCTCTTACATTTAGATCTATGATTCATTTGAGTTAATTTTTGTAAATGGTGTAAAGAAGGATTCCAACTGTCTATTTTTTCACCTGTGGATATGCTTTGTATCGTTTACTGAAAAGATAAACCACTTTATTTTGAAGTACATAATTGTAATGACAGTCACCTGGTTCCCAGTTAGAGTATAAGTACCCAGAGTACACATAGTGACAGCTCGCTCACAACACTGAAGCTCTTCCAGCACTCAATGCCTAGCCATATGTCCTAAGGAACACTCATAAATGTGGAGTGAATGGAGTAAAGATTTTATTAATATTAATTACAACTCTATGAATACAGGTATTCCCTCCATGCTACTTAGGCTCACGGAAGTTAGGCCATGTGTGCCTCATTTTGTTGGGTCTCTATTTTGTTACTCATACACCCCTATTCACCATGTCAAGCTTGGGACCCAGGATATACACGTGCTCAGCAAATTTCTGTCAAATGAACAGATGAATCCTAAAGAGAAATGGCAGGCTGTCTGAAGCCCACGATTTATACCATCAGGCCTCCTTCACTAGAGAATGTTTGGGCTGATGAACAACGAGTCAGGAACACAGCAGAGGCCTCTCTTCCTGGGAGAAGGGAAGCGGCAGGAGTGTTATCTTTCACCCATTTGTTCTGAAGGAAATGTGATCTCTACTGGGAGAACAGAACGCCTCGCTTCTCCCAGCCTTGATAGCTACTTGCAGGGCTCAGTGCGAGACCAGACAGATGTGCCTTCAGTCTGCTCTGTGCCCTGGGTTTCGGGTGAGTGGCTCTGGACGCCAGAAGTCAGGCTTGGGTTTGGGCAGAGTCTGGGAGCAGTCACCAGCTCATAATGCTGACAGGTGGTACAGGGCCCCAGGACCAAGCTTTGACTCCTGAAGAGCCAGTGCTGAACACACTAACAAGGTTTAAGTGTCTTGGGGGAGAGGGAAGAATTGGTTACCACACAGAAAGTAAGACCAGGAGAGGAAAGGACTCAGCCTGTCTGATACAGCCAACTGGAATATGGATGTAAGACTCATTAGCCAAAAAGCCTTCATTTTCCCCAAGCCGCACTGTACTGGAGAATAGGATAAGAGTTGAGCAGAAGAACCAGTCCTTGTGTCTGTCCTGGGGAGGTACACAATCCAGAGTTTTAAGGTGAAGTCCAACCTAGAACCTTCTTAGTATAAAGAACAGAGTAGGGCAAATGGCAGACCTGTCCCTTTAGCCAGGCAGACTTGTAGCCCCAGATAAAGCAGTCCAACAGCGTGCACATGTCAGCATGCGGTCCAGAGCTGCTGCGTTGATGTCTGTGAGGAGTCCTGATCTACTCCTGGAACAGTCAGCATGTGAACCTCACTGGCTTTCTTGTTCATGGACTGAGTGCCTCTCCACACTGTTGAGGCTTAGCCTTGGTTCTCTCATCTGACCCCCAAGCTTCTCTTCTAGGAAAGGATTTCTTCTCCTGCTGCAGGTTGGCATGCACCTACTTTGATGACCTCCAAACCCTCCCAGATTGGGGTGGGGGGGGTGGCAAGAAAGGGGAGTTCACACCAGCAAGGATGTGTCAAAGAAGGCTTTCCAAGGATGCAGCACTTGAGCTGAGACTGGATGGCTGAGAGAGTAATAAGGAAAAGGTGAAGAGAGAGAGACATGGGTGGTCTGTGCGGAGGGCCTGCCCCTGGGACCCAGGGCAGAAGGTTCCAGAGCGTCCTTAGAGAGGCTGAAGCACCTCCCCTGGGAGCAGAACTGCCTCGAGCTACTGCCCTTCACTACCCAGAGCTTAGCCAAGGCTCTGGGGTTACGGAGGGGAAGAGCAGACACACAGGGAGGGTAAGAGGGGGCAAAAGGGGGGGACAATATTATCCACCAGGTCTGAGCTTTATTCCAAACACTGATATCACTGATTATACTGATCATATACATGGAGATCCAAACTGCTGTTATTTTTCAAATTGAGAATGGGACTTAGTCTACTAAAAGCAGGTCTGTTGGGCAGAGGGCAAGGACACAGAGGAAGAAATTAGTAAGAGTACATGAAGCACCTTTGTAGCATCTAGGACGCAGAAAGGCTGATTAAGGACCTGCTGTGGGAATTCAAGTAGACTCCTCCTAGCAAGTACGGTCAGGCTTTCTCTGCCCCGACCTCCAGGCCTAGCTCTATTTGCAGTAAGAGCTGTAACTGGAAGGTTACATGTGTGTTTCTTTGCGCCCAGGGTCTGAGTCACTAGCCTCCCCACCAAACCCGCCCCTTACCCATCTCCACTGCCCACAGAAGCCCACTTATTCATTCACAAAAGGAAATGTTTTATGTGAAGAAGGTTGTCTTAAGTGAGGCCTTCATCATCTTTACTTTGCCTTACTGAAACAGCCTCTAACAGATTGGCCTTTCCCCAATTCAATTCATCCTTCACCCTGCTGAATGACCCTGAGTGAGTCCCTGGCTCAAAAACTCCCCACGTATCTACTCGTAAAAATTCAAAACCTCTTACCATGGCACTCCCAGACTTGCACATTCCAGCTTCTTTAAATTCCCTTCTTTCCCCAAACCCTGCAACCCTGCACAAATACCACCCCAGCAGCATCCACATGCTCACTAGACCCAGCTGCCAGCCAGCCTGCCAGAATCTCCTGCCCCGCCTTTGCTTATCTTGTTCCCAGCTCTTTGCTTCCGGGGGCAGGCAGGAGGGAGAGACTACCATGCCGAAGAATAAGGTCTATGCCGGGCTTGTCTCTGACTCCCTCAGAGACAGAGAGATTCTCTGAGTGGGTCATCATGACCAAGGAAGATGGGAGACAAGAGGAGACAGGAGAAAAGTAGGCTAGAGGCTGGGGACACATGAGCTCCCACAGATTCTATTCACACAGGCAAGACTGCAAGTTACATATGCCCCATAAATTCATTTACTTTCTCTATTCCTTCGACAGGTGTTTAGTTGCTATTACAAAAACATGTATTTAAAAAGAGCTAAATAATCAACGTTCTGGGGCGCAGTAGGCTAGGGTAAACTGTCTCCTCTGGGTGCTGGGAAGGTGGATTCACAGTCCTGTGGCTTGGCTGACGCGCTGCCTCCACTGTGCTGCCAGAGAGGAAGCCTGGCCACCTAAGCCGTTACCAGCAGGAGAGTCCAGGGTCAGCAGAGGCCTGAAAAGAGTGGGGCCCAGTCAGTTCCCGTCCCCTCGCTGTCTGACACTGCAACAGGAAAGAGACTCATCTGTTTCTGGGGAATGCAGACGCCACCACAGCCTGCAGTTATGAATGGCTCTTATAACAACAAGCTGACATCTGCGCTTGGTTTTTAAGATGCATCATCGCATGTTTATTAAACTATTGCTCCATCATATTTATTTGGCCACGAAACAACTCCCAGCCCATACTTCCAAAAGTGGTTTATTAAAAACTAAGCCTTTAACATTAATACTCAAAAGCACCCTTGAGAATCAATAATAATGCTGCAGATAGAATGGAAGGGAATCAAAGCAGTAAGTCTTGGTGGGGGCTGTGGTTGCCTTGCAACACTTTCTTACATTTCAGGCAGCTGGAGAGGGGAAGGACTCCAAGGGTGCATGGCACTGGGTGCAGGAATAGTCACCTCTATGCCTGACTCCCTGTCTAAAGTGTGGAGGCAGTGGCAGGAAAGCAAGGGGGCATCCTATGGCTCTACACAAAGGGATAAGAAAGCTAAGAGTAGACCCAGTGGGACTCACTGTTTCACCAAGGATAAAGCCCCTCACTAGCCACAGCCCTGTGCTGGTGTTCTACGATGGCCCCATCTATCCTGGATATAGACTCTACCCTGCCCCTGGCACTAGGCCGAGCCCAAGTTTCTTCCAGCTCCCTCCCAAATCCATAAGCCTTGCCGGAGGCCCACTGAGGCAACAAGTAATAATACATGGCCAGTTCCACAGAGAAACAAGAACAAATTGGAAGATTCAATGAGGAACTCATAGGACGTGGAGGGGAATCCCACAGGATGTGTTCATGCCTTGGGAAAAACAAAACAGCAGAAAGACCCAGGTTTGGGGTCAAAAAAAAAAGGAGACATGGGGCTGACTCTCACCTTAAGATACTACAGGTTGACCTGAGCAAAGGAAGCCCAGGTGACTGTGACTGCAGTCACAGGATTCAGTTCCCAGCTTAAGAGGATTTCCTCCAAGGCAGCCATCAGAGGAAGGCGCTCACCCCACTCAGCCCCTCCTGGGTCCACTCACCTTCTGACTTCTTGGACATTGTTGGCACGAGCAGCTTCCATCAGGGCTGCATCTAAAGAGAGAGGGGGCACTGGTCAGATCCCTGGCCAGGACCTACCCCTCAGGGCTGCTTGGAGGCCCAGTAAGACAGAAGTGGAAGCGCTTCAGAAATACATCTTTAACAAGGGAAACGATGCCAAGATATTCAAAGAGAAAGCTAGTTATCCCCTGCCCACATGGCATCCACTGTTAACAACTTGCCTTCCACATCTTTCTATTACAGAGCCCAAACTCTCAACTCCTGTCATACAGGTGACCCATCATCATGTGTGCCCGTGTAAATGTTCAATGTGTGAACTCCTTCACTCTTCACCAGCCATAAAGCTCTGCGTGTTTTATATGACCATTGTTGTATCATTAACCATTCCTTTACCCTGCTCCACTTTCTTCCCCTACTCTGGTTTCTCAGTCCAGCTTTGAATCTTGATGTCACAGTTTATACTCTCAGGAAGGGCATGCTGTGGAGGAGCAGGCAGGAATGTGGGCCCCTCTAAGAGTGGAGGGGTCTCAACTAGATGTCAGGAGACTTGGCACCAACACACTCTGCTACCCACTCACCATGTGAGGTGGTAGCCCCTTTTCCTCTCAACCCCAGCTTCCTTGACTATATAGCAGAGGCAATAATCTCTGCCTGACCTGCTTTAAAAAAACGCTGAGGAGAAGAACTGATGGTTAAAAATCTGCAAACTCTCCAGTGCCACGCCCAATAAGGGAAAACCCAAAGCAGAGTTCAGATCCCTTATGATCACTGGTCCAGGAGAGAAGCAGCCCTAAGCCTGGCCTGCCTAGGCAGCTTGCAGGCCGTTGACACCACCTTGTGGACACAAAGAAAAACTGCAAGACAGAAAAAAAACAGCAGAGAATTTTTTCAAACAGTTCAATACCAAGTGTGTGCCCAGAGAGTTCTCTGTGACCAGTGTGGTTCTGAGTTCCATTGTTGGGCCTTGGGCAGATTTATACCCAGCCCTGCCTTTGGGATGGGCGCCACACAGACTCAGATCCAGCTCAGTCCAGTCCAGAGACTCAGCCAGTGAAACATGAGAGATGGCACTGGAGCAGGGTGAAGAGAGCTGGGCTCCGGTCCCAACTCTGCCACTTATTTGTTATATTACTTGCCCACCTAACCTCCAGAGCCTCAGTTTACTTATAGGCATGATAGGGATAAGATGCCTACGTAAAACAATGCTGTGGTTCCAACATCAGTGCCTTCACCCTACCTCCTGCTTAGACTCCAGGGCCAAGTCTTTCTGGTTCTCTTCCCTGATCTCTAAATACACACACAGTCATGCTCAGGCAGCTCCCAGCTAGACAGGGACGAAATCTTCCTCAGAGATCACTGTATGCACTCTCCCTTCACTTTACTACAAGGTCACAGAGGGAGTAAAGAGTGAGCTCAGATTAGAACCAGGTTCTGCAGAATTTGAAAGGGCAATCTCAACTACAGGGCACTGAGGGCCTTGCTCACAACTCCCAGTAAAGGGACAAGGATAACGTATAAGTTAGAAGGGCTGGAACTGATTATGCTTTTTGGTTCTTGCTGGGATGCACATCACAAAGTCCAGTCTGGAGGCTCCAGGAACCTCTAAGGCAAGATTTTAGATACGTCCCCCCAATCCACCTAAAACATATTCCCTGCTCATTAACTTCCATGGCTTTCCTCTCCCTGAAGGAGAAATTTCAAAAATTCTAAATCCTCCTGCCTAATATCCAGACCCCAACACCATTTGCGCTCACCTCATTCCAAAAACCCCCGTCCTCCAACCAAGCTGGCCACTCCGCTAGTGCCTGCATACACCATGCTGACCTATAACTCCTATTTTCATTCTCTCTGCATTCAAGCCTCTGCATAGACTACAGTCCAATTCAAGACACCTTGACAATACCTGTCAAGTTCCAGGCACTATGGTGGACAAATGATTTCAAGATATTTGGAAAAGGAGCTGGTTTCATAATGAAGAGAGAAAATACAATTCCTACTCTCAATGAACTCAAAAGATCACTCTCCTTTTCATCGTTTGTCTCACCCTTCAGAACTTCAGTTCAAATTTCCCATCTCTAGAGGTTATCAATCCTCCTGGAAGGCTTTCCTAACCCTAGTGCCCTGGGGTCCCCCTAAAACACAGCCAGACTACTCACCAGACCACAGGTCTAACTGCCTGCACGGTCCCCTTAACTAATTTCACGATTTGTTAGGAATTTGCTGCCAAGCACACAGAGGGTATTCCAAAAGACGCTGAAAGTTATAGATTGGCATGCCCAAGCTTAAGAGCCTCTAGAGTCTCTATCTCAACTTTCTCATTGTGTAGACAAAGAAATAGGACCACCGAACAGGAGCAAAGGGCCAAAGTCACCATGCGAGTTAGAGATAGAACAGAAACAAGATCCCAGGGGTTCTTATTCCCAATCCAAGGCCCTCCTTTACAGCTGACCACATCCTGTTAAACAAACAAATCAATATCAAGCCAGTACCCTTTGGCTCCAAATCCCAGAGCTGCGGATGCATAGAATCTACAAACAACATGCCTTGGTCTTCCCCCTTGAGGAATAACTGATCGGTTGGACTCAGCTCAGAAGTCTAGCTTTCTGCCCACTGTCCCTGTCTCTGCTCAACTCCATGCACCCAGGTGCCAGTCTGGGTCAGCCAGTCCCTATGGCTGCTATGGGTCTCTAAAGGTCCAACTTCTCTGTCTTCCTTATCTTGCCAACTGCCCCATATGGTAAGATCATCTCACACTGGAGACCAGGCATAGTTAAACCCTGGAGATAGGGAGACCCAGACCTCTGAACTCCAAGAGGAGTCAAAACAACAGAACTGTAAGACTATCTGTAAGAGAAGTTATCTTTCACCATGTAAGTAGGGAAACTGAAGCCAGAGAGGACCAAGGGGTGAGATGAGACGTGGCAAAATTTACACTGAAACCAAGTCTCCTTCCTTTTTCAGGACACCTGAGGAGGGAAGAGGGTGAAACCTTCTCCAGACCATCTAGTGATTGCGTTGTGGTTTCCTAGATACTTCTTAAAAGAGGAACTGGATCAGGCAGAATATTAGAGCATAAAAGGACCATGCTTTAATTTGAAAAGATTAGTCCAATGCTCTCGTACATATGGAGGAAGGCAAATTATACAACTCAGAGGCACTGAACTCTTCCCTGCAACAACCGGTCTCTGTGACCACGTGACATCTGGGTCCCTCAGAAGACTGAGGCTCTGCTGGTCTCATCTATAAGCAATTGCCACCCTCCAAAGATACCATTCAGGATACTCCTCCCGCCTCTCCCTTCCTTGAACCCATATTGTCCCGATAATCACCCTTGTTGGACGGGCTCTTGCTGTAACAGTGAACCACCAGCGCCATGGCCAGGGCCCACATGCCTACTCCGGCCCTGTTGGGGACCCCGTTCCAGCAGTCATGTCCCGGGAGTGTTTCTTCAGGGCCAGGACGATGTCCCCATGTGGAGGCTGCTAGGCACGGGGTTTCGGTGCGTCCTCCCTGGTGCCCCCCGGTGGCTGCCCCTCCGATGAGCAAGGTGGACGAAGTTCCAGGGCACCCCTCGACGGCCGCCCTCAGCCACTGCGGCTCCCCGCGGCCTCCGGTGGTCACAACCCGGTCAGAGGCACCTCCGTGACTCCGGAACGATGGGGACCTAAGCAGCTGGAGGAGGAATCGCGGCGCCGGCGCTGTTCTTCTCAACACCAGGGACCCCAGCATCGTGACAGCTGATTACCCCCTGGTGCCGGCCCCTGTGGCGGCCACGTCCAACATGGCTGCCGCGGCGCGTTCGAAGACGCCGCGGGGCGGAATGACGCAGCCCCTCAAGGGAGTGGTAGTCCACAGCCGGAGATCGTTCTGCATCCGGAGAACAGATAAACTACATTCCCAGAATGCTGTGGAACTGCGTCACAATGACTGCCGGGCTAGGGGAGCCCGGGGCATCTTGGGAAGTGGAGTTCGGGCGGGAGGCGTGGCACGGTGGGAAATGCTAAGATGGGGCGTGGCAATCAGAAGGAAAGTTCCAATCCCGGAGCTTCTTTTCAAATTTAGTTAAAATGCGGGACGCAACTTCTGAATCATGTAAATTAAACAGGAACTTTCAGCATAGACCAGTTAAGAACCATGGTTATTTCTTTTACTCTATTTGAACTTTCAGCTTGGGAGAGTTTTTCAAGAGCTGACTAGGGTAACCAGTGCACGTGAAACAGGAATTTCTTTTCATTTCCTGCACAGGCCTCCCTTCCATGAAAAAGCTGACTTTTGGTCTTTATCACTTGTGCTATTTTCAAGGGATCTCACACGAGTTATCTCATTACATGATAGCTGGGCAATAACTATTAGTTTCTGTCTACAGGGGCAAGAGTTTAGGGTGAGGGTCAAGTGATGTTAGAATTTGAACAAATAAATAAAGCTCAAGTCTTCTGACTGAACTCATTTACTTCATTAATATCTATACCTGCATCTCGCCCCCTCTTTTCCAGACTAAATCTATGGTAAGTCCCACCCACCCCACCCACCCCCACTTTTATATCATATTATCCAGAAGTATATTTGAACAAAAGGAGGTAGTCAATAAATATTTATTTGGTGAATAATTAACTTTCACCTTTTAAGTGTAGGGGGAATGAATGAGAGCTCTAGAGCACAGGCAGACCTGGATTTCAGTTCTACTCTTGTATTTACTACACGTGCGACCTTGGACAAACTCCTTTCCCTCGCTGTTATTTTCTTTGTTATTATCAAAGATGACAATATCTACCTTCAAGACCATTACTTGTACTAAATGAGACAACGTGTAGACCAACACCATCCCAGGCTCACAGCAGTTCAAGAAATGGCAGGCATTGTATTCCCTGCTCCAGAAGTGGATTTGATTCCCTACTCTGAAAATTCTTCAGTGTGAGAAATATCAAAATATGGGAATATAAAATATGGTAGGCTAACCCTTGAAAACTGACAGTAGAATTGGGACATGGAGAAAGGGAGGGGGAGAGATGAGATAGGATGGGGAGAAAGCAAATGGACTATATTGGAGGACTATATATATATATATATATATATGTGCTTCAGTGGTGGGAGTGCACAATGAGTACACCTGAACGAGGAAACCCTATACTTCCAAAACACTAATAAGGATGTAAACCAGTGATGCTGTGGTAGGATGTGGGGGCGGGCTGGGGGTGGGGAGGGATAGAGATAAAACATGACATACAAGCACACATACAAAATGAGAAGTGTTTTGGAATATTTCTAATAGCAAGAAATTGGAAGTGATGTAAATATTCATCAACAGGATAGTGATTAAACACATTTGGATACAGCTAAATAGAATGTTATATTTAATATTATTTTAAAAATCTCTTTGTATGGGACACTCTGAGGTATTTTAGTAAAAGGCGAAAGATTTATACGATCTGAAGAGAAACCAGAGTATAACTCTGAGGTATTTTAAGTAGGAAAAAACACACTGAATACATATTGTATACAATCATTACTATCTTTTGAAAAAATATACATATACTTATATGGTTATATACTTAGGATGTTTCTGAAAGGATGGTAAAAATAGTTGCCCTTGGAAGGGACATAAAGGGAGAGATTTAGGGGGGGGGGGGGAGAGTTTATTTCCCTTTGTAAACACTTTTGGATTTTGTAAATACATATACTGGCAATACATATATTGCCTATTCAGTTAAATCAACGAACTTGTATTACATATGTGACCAATAAGTCCTTAACTTCTGGCATCAGACGGCGGGATCGCTTTTCAGATTTCTGCATTTTTCCTCCTCTCAGGTAGAAATACTGACATCTTGTGGTCTTTTAAGGTAATGCTGCTAGATATCATTAAAATCAGAATTTTCACCATCCCATTCCCAGGAATTAGACCTTGACAGGTGGACAGGAACAGGGCTCTGGGGGAGGTGTAGGAGGAAGGAAATACCAGAACATCACATAAGGCATAAAGGAGGACAGACTGAAAACACACTATCAAAAAGCATATTAAGAAGAAAGTCCCAAGGGCCTCCCTGGTGGCACAACTGGTTGAGCACCGCACTGTGAAGAATCTGCGGCCCAGCAGCACGAGTTCGATGCCCGGCCAGGGAAGGGACCCACATGGCGCAGCAGACTGCTCCTGCTTTGCCCGCTACTCCCCTCAGCAGTGCGTTTCAGTCGATCTGCCTGTTCTGCTCCCCACTCTTGTCTCTGGTGACTCCTTTCACCTCCCACGACTCTGGCCTGTCCCCTAGCTCTTCTTGTGTGTATAAATAAATAACTCAAAAAAAAAGAAGAAGAAGAAAAAGCACCAAACCACTAATTAAGAAACTGCGTGACCAACACCAGCCTAGACCCAAAACCTGAGCATTTATAAAAACCCTGATATGATCCTCACTTAATGGCAACCCTTTTTCGGGATCCTTCCTTTGTAGGGAGCTGTTCTGACAATTGTCCTTGAATAAATCTTTTCAGACCTGGTCATGCTGACAGGAGCAAGCCTGTTTCTTTTTTTTAAGATTTATTTATTTATGCATACAAGAACTGGGGTACAGGCCAGAAGTGTGGGGGCGTGGGTGAGAGGAACCACCAGAGACAGTGTGGGAAACAGAACAGGTAGACTGACTGAAACACACTGCTGAGGGAGCAGCGGGCGAGGCAGGAAAGGTCTGCCGCGCCATGCGGGCCACCTCCCTGGCTGGTGGCAGGGATCGAACTCGTGCTGCAGTGGTTGCGGTTTGCTTCATAGTGCATTGTGCCACCAGGGCAGGCCCTAAATAAATAGATCTTTTTTTAAAAAAAACTGTTTTGCTTTGCTCACCAGTTAGTGGTTCTAGGGTTCGTTCTTCATTCACCTCTCTTAACAAATATTTGTTGAATGTCTGTTGAATGCCCACCCTGTACATCTGTCCAACCCTTTGTAGCTTATGGCATTTCAGTACTATTCGGCCTCATTTATTGAGGAGCTGTGAGCTATGGTCCTATAGTCAGGAAGAAGGCACAGAACTCTGCCAGCCTGCTTCCAGAGGAGGCGCCAGCATTATAGTGTGGTGATACTGTTTTCCTTGGAACCTACAATAGGCTGAATGGTCAGAGAAGGTTTCCTAAAGAAAACGTTGTCTGGGCCTACCTGGTGGTGCAAAGGGTTAAGCACCGCACTATGAAGCAAAACACAGCTACTGCTGCCAGCCAGGGAGGTGACCCACATGACATGGCAGACCTCTATTGCCTCGCCAGCTGCTGCCCTCAGCAGTGTATTTCTGTTGATCTGTTCTGTTCTGGGCTCTGTCTCTGGTGAATCCCTCTCCCTCTCCCTCTCCCTCTCCCTCTCCCTCTCCCTCTCCCTC
>JAGFMF010011429.1:2780363-2790445 GCA_019455555.1 Galemys pyrenaicus
GGGGAGGGGAGGGGAGGGGAGGGGAGGCTATCTGAGCTGAGCTCTGCAGAAAGAACCAGAACTGGCCAGATGAAAGAGGGCTGGTAGCTGGTGTGGGGCAGGGGCATTTGGAACAATGCTCACTTGTTTAACATGCTGTAGAAATTCTTGGAGCAATACTTATTTTTTCTTGCAAAGCATGTTTGAGGAACGGGTTTCAGGAATGGAGTATTGACTGTGACTGAGCTGTAGAGTAGGAGGGGCTAAAAATGAGCAATAATGCGGAACCAGAGAGTTCAGTGCAAGTGCACAGTGCAACAAGAATTTGGATCAGGAACCGACTTCACCGCAGCTTCTCTTTCTCACCAAGGAGATTTTGCTCTGTGAGCTTTTCCTGGGCCCTGAGCTAATGCTCTGCTTCTCCCAATCACCTCAGTGGTGTGCCTTCTCCCTTCTTTCCCTCTTTCTTCCTCTCTGTCCCTCCCTCCCTCTCTCTCCTTCGCTCTTTTCCTTCATTGCATTTCTTCCTTCAGAAGAGTTTGTTTTCTGTAGCCTTGACACTAGGGAGGAAGGGGAAGGCTTTTTGGGTCACAGAGTGATAACTCAGTTCTCAGAGGAACTAGTCACGTTGACAGATGAAGCTAATAGCTGAGACTGATCCCCGCATCAGGGCCGCTGTCCATCCCGCAGCTTAGTGGAGCCCAGGCGGTGCCAGCGGGCAGCAGGTGAGCCCTGGCATTAATGCTGTGAGATGGCCTCTGTCATGCAAGCCAGATGTTGCGTGAACAAGAGTCTTTTTAGGTTCATGGTGTTAGTCATCTTGTTTAACATCAACAACAATCCCATGAAGAAGATATTATCTCCTTTTTACAGATAAGAAAACCAAAGTATAGAAAGGTGAAGTCACCAGAACAGTGCCGACCAGCTGGTAAATGGCAAAATTGGGCTCTGCTCGTCTGAACCCAAAGCTGAGACTGTTAATTCCAGCTCATCGGAAAAAAATGGGTAGACCTATAATAGACACTTTCTGAAATTTGCCATGGGATGAAAAGACCCAAAAGGACTGTTAAGCTAGCTCTGGATCAATATGACCTATTCTGAGCTGGGGTGTGAGAGTGTGTCCTCACATGACTGAACCAAAGGCACAGCAAACAGGAGGGAGAACGCCCAGCAGGCAGGAATTCCTACATGGCTAGATCTTTTTTGAAAGCCAGCGGGATGTCCACCACCAAGACCCCCTCTCCAAGTTCAAAGCGGCTCTGGCCTCACTCACTGGGCAGGCATAACACAAGCTCCCTTTCCCTTTCATTTATCTGAGACATTTTATAGTTTTCAAACATAACTTTACTAGTAAATCAATAGAAGAGCCAATCTGAAACAGACAAATAGATGAAATTCTAGAGCACTTTTTTTTTAAGATTTATTTATGCATACAAAAACTGGGGTACAGGCCAGAGGTGTAGGGGGTGAGAGGATTCACCAGAGACAGAGTGGGGAGCAGAACAGGCAGATCTAATGAAATACACTGCTGAGGGGAGCAGCAGGTGAGGCAGGAGAGGTCTGCTGTGCCATGTGGGTCCCCTCCCTGGCCAGGGAATAAACTTGTGCTACAATGGCTATGGATACTTCATAGTGCAGTGCTTAACCCCTTGCACCACCAGGGAGGCCCTAGAGTACTTATTTTTGATAGTAAGGACAGTAAGCTCTGGCCACAGATTTACTTGACAGACCCTCCTCCCTGGGCGTCTAACCTCCTACACCCAATCTTACCTCTGTCTTGCTTGACTGGTGGAGCAAGCTACTTTGTCTCCTGGTAAAGAATGGGTTCTTTAGAAACAGAAATAAAATTTGGGATGCAAGACAGTTAATTATTAAAAACAAGATTAGGGCCTCCCTGGTAGCATAAGGGGTTAAGTCTCAGCACTATGAAGCTATCCACAGCCACTACAGCACAAGTTTGATCCCTGCTGCTAACCAGGGACCCACACGGCACAGCAGACCCCTCCTGCCTCACCCGCTGCTCCTCTCAGCAGTGTATTTCAGTAGACCACCTATACTGCTCCCCACTCTGTCTCTGGTGAATCCTCTCATCCCCCAGACCTCTGGCCTGCACCCCAGCTGTTGTGTGCGTAAATAAATAAAATGAATCTTTAAAAAATAAAGACAAGAATATTAAAAACAAGACAATAGACTCAAAATGGAGTTGCTTATGCTAAGCCCCAGGTCATCAAACCAAGACCTAATTACAGTTTCATCTCTCCCCAAAATGGAATCTTTAACCAATCAGGAATCCCTTGTCAACCAATTAGGTAATCCCTGATGGGGAAAGGAATCTTGTAACAAGCAATCCTAGCATGCTTCATACCACTTTTTTTTTCCCTATTCCTTTCTGCTCATAAAAGTCTTTATCTTTTACATCTCTTTGAACCTTCTGTCTGCTAGATTGGATGTCACCCCACTTAAATCATTGACTAAGTCCAATAAAGATCTTCAAAATTTCCTCTAATTAAAATTAATTTTTAAAATAGGATTGATACTTATAGGAACAGGAAGGTGGGGGAGGAGGGAGCAGAACTGCAGGAAGAATGCAACTGCTATCCAGACCCACCCAAGCCTTGGCCAGAGTGAGTCTGGAATCCAGCCCGTCCCTGTCCTGCATCGGGCCAAAATGGCTACATCTGCATCCACACCCACACCTCCCCACACCACCATCTCCATCACGGGCTGCTCAGAGTCCATGACAGAGCTGACAGCTGCAGTCTGCTGACCACTTTCTCTGTCCGTGACAGCAAGTCCCTCCTTGGAGGGCGTCTGAGCAGTACACCCCATGACTCCCAACACTCCCAACGTCAGTCATCGTTCGGCTGACTGCTAGATGCGCTCCATGCTAGCCGCTGTGTTGAGTACTGGGGCGCAGGAAATAATACAGGGGAGAAGCAGGCTGGAGCCTATCTTCAGGGCTAGTCCAGCGAGAAACTGGATAACCATGGAGCTGGGTAGTAGATTCAGAGGGCAGTGTGAGTGCCAGACAAGGGGGACACCACTGCTGGGGTCCTTCTTAGTCGAGCTCTTCAAAAGAGCTGTCCACATCCTCAGTTCCCAGCCCCCCACAACCTCGATGCCATCTGTATCCCCACATCCACTTGCTGAAATTGCTCTCTCTGAGAACTCCTTCCCCTCCATCTGTAGCCCCAATTTTTGTGTAATCTTGAGAGCTGAATGCTCTGGTGGGTGTGTCTCTGTATGTGCTGCTATACTGGAGGCCAACTGCTGAGTAGAAAGTGTTAAGTGTTCTAGATACCTTAGTAAGAGACATATCAGACATGGGGATAAGTCCTACTACTAGTCAGTGGGAGGCCACATGGAAATTTTTAGGGGCCCATTGGTCTGAGGAACCCTGCAACATTCTTCCAAAATAAGGACAAGTTGTTACATACGTGATGTTGCCCATGACATCAAGAAAGAGGCAGTGTCCCCACTCTGTCTCTGGTGAATCCTCTAACCACCTCTGCCTCTGGCCTGTACCCCAGCTATCGTGTGCATAAATAAATAAAATCTTTAAAAAAAAAATAAGAAAGAGGCAGTGCTTTGGTGGGACCTCCCTTAGGAATATTGCTCCACTTTGTCAAGTGACTCAGAAGAATGCTAGATTCAGATGGAACCCTGAAAAATAAAGGACTTGGCAGGTCCAGGCAGAAGGCAAAGCTTTCCCTCTACTTTTTATGGTATATTTGGGATCAGGCCAGAGCAGTTTCAGAGACACAAGTAAGCTGCATGAATGAGTGGCCCAGAACACACCAGCTACAGTTCTTGCATTGATGCCTTGCCCTCAATTCGCACACACAATCATACTTACAAAAACTGTTCTTTACAACATGCTGACCCGGGAAAAAAGCAACTTTGATCTCCTTCAAGGATGGGTAGCCTCGGCGTGTCTTTGTGAGTTAAAATGGGACAACTGCCTCATTCATCCTTCATGGAGGGAAGCCCTAGAAGAAATAGTGAGCAGGGCACTTGGTCGGCACTTTGAATGAGAGCAAAGTAGCTTGAGGTGAGAATACACACGGATTTCTGGAGCAGCAGGGAATGACTTAGCTAGCTGCTTGGCTAGGGGCCTAGTAAGATAAAGATTTAGAAATTGGAGACAAAGTGGCCTAGAGGAAGATCATGTGGATAGATAGTGGAAATGCATGAAAGTAAACAGATCACAGTGTACCCGAGAGCACCCATTAGAGAGAAATCACAGCAACCAGGTGGAGAGGCGACTCATCTAACAGAAGCCAGTCAGCTCTATCCTAGGTCACCCAATATTTTCACAATGGACCCATGGTCAGAGTAGTTACAGCGGCAGGGATAGAAACTATCTACTAGCTGGCTGCATAGACCACTTCACCGGGTTGATCTGGCTGTGCCTATTAACGAATACCTGCTTGTCAGCAGTAGAGACAGATGCTAAACCCTTGTCTGGGGCCGTGCCATCCCTTCAAGACAGAGGCCAGCCAATTAGTGGTAAGTTTATTTCCAAGGGTCCCTTCCACCGTGGAGGAGAAAGTGAGTCCACCTTACTGAAACTGACAACTACTCAGGAAATGCTTGTCTTACCTGCTCTAAGTGCTTTTAACAGCAGCGCTATCCCAAGAGCTTGGACTTAGAGTATGTCTGATTAACTGACATGGACTCCCATATAAAGTTGCCTCGAAGGATCCATTTTATGGCAAAGGCGTGTGTGACAATAATCACAACATCCATTTGCCCTGTATTGCATCTGGCAAAACAGAATGGGGAAATGGTCTACTGCAGGATAAGGTGACAGCGTGGGCACAGGGCTCGGTAGGGCCTGCCGCCAGGGGCAGTGTACATAGTGTATTCACTAAACCAGGAGCATGTATCTAAGGCCAGGAGATTGCTCCCTCTCCCCAATAGTCCCAGTAACCAACCCCCAAATTTTTGCTCAACTCTTAAGCCTGAGCCTGCTGGCTTTGGAGTTCTGGCTCCCTGAGGAAAGGACTTTTCCACTAGGGAACATGATAAAACGTCTACTAAGCCTGAATTTTGTTGTTATCTGGTAGCTCTGAGCTCCTTATGAGAACTTACGGGGCCCCTGTGGACCAACAGGCATTGAAAACACTACTACCTGGGCAGATGTGATCAACCCTAAATATCATAGCAAGCTGGGAAGCTGCCACATAATGAGGACAAGGAGGACCTGGAAAGCTGGGGTTCGGTGGTGTCTCTCGGTACCTCCATGCTGGGCAATGACAGTAACCACTATCTGACAGCAGCAAGGCAACCAACCAAGAGCGTGGATCCTGGCAGGGTGAAGGTCTGGTTCATCCTACTGGCAAGCAAGCTAGACAAGATGAAGTGCTAGGAAGGGCACTGGTAGAGCAGAAAGACACTATCGATTACCATTTTAAGACTAGCTACAACTAGGGAGATCATCGCTTGTATCAGTAATCCTTGTGTATTAAATCTTTTATGGAGGTTGCAATCAGCCACCATCTCTAACAGAATGAATTTAACGTGGGGCACAGGGCCTGGGTGCCACGTCACGTTTCCTTAGCTTACCTCTGATTTTAACTGTGAATGTAGGTGACATTTCCACGTGATTGAAAACTCATCCTGGGCTGACAGCATCCCATCTCAAGTAGGAATGTGTCTGCATCATCACTTAATCTCTCATTTTTGGATATTTATTCCCTACAGACATCTCGTCATAAGTTGTCATTTGCTTTTCAAACAGAGGATAACCAGCATAAAAGAGTGTTAGTTTTACTTCAAATCCTAGCGGTCTGCACTGTGATTCTCCTGTGGGGGCTCAGCTGAGGATCCCCACACAGTATTCCCATACCACTAGGCCTGCTGGGTCGACACCCAAGCAGCAGGGACACTGAACAACCTAGACTTGCTACAGAGTCTGTTCTGGCTCTAGACCCCACTCAAAACTGGCAGCCTTGTAGATGACTTGGTAAATGAGTTGGAGCAAAATGCTCCAATTTAGTATATGCTGCTGCCAAAATCCAAACAGGCCTACCAAGCTCTGTGCTTCTTTATTCATGGTACTCAATACAATGTGTGAAACAATCTGTCTCTCATTTTAAAAAGCTTTAGTTCAACATTCCCCCAGGCAATTGGACTCCTAGAAACTATATCTAAATGTCAGGGCCCTGAATTTTCAGGGTGAATCTCCCATTCTCTGGAATGCACGTGTTCCAAAGTAGCTGGGATGCTTGCGCACAACGTCCATTTAGCGTAATGTCATAAAGTATTGGACCAGCATGATGTTCTGTGGGTTATCAGGATGACAGAGACCTCACCCTCAACCCCGCCTCCCACCCACCCCCCCTCTGGCTATGTTATGCCAGACGTAGCCCCAAGGAAAAACAGTGAAGTAATGCAGCTGTCACCACACAAGGCAGATTGCTTTTGAATTGCAAAGAAAACAATTTCCAGATGCCAGGGGCTATATTGATTTGTTCCAATAAAGATACCATTTCCAGGTTGCAGCTGTAATTGGATTCGCTACCTGATTATGTTTACAATAATCCATAGTCACTCAACGAAATCCATCAACGTTTTGCATCTGTCAAAAGGACAAATTAAATGGAATTGTGGTAAGAATAACCTCTGCATCTTTCCAGCTGTGCTGGTGGTGCTAATCTTTGTGATTCCCTCAGGAATGCATTACCATTGGGGTGTGGGGGAGCAGGGTGAAGAGAATATGAGGTGTAATGGGGAGGTTTTGTGTTCCCAGCACCTAAAATATAGAGGCCTGGACAACTACAAGGTAGTAGAAGTAGGATTGTCACTGATCATCGTTACTCCCAATGACCTACTTGTAGATGGTCTAGACTATAAATGTGGAAGATAATGGCTTAGCTAGAAAGGACAAGTTTGTGGAAAGGAGACTATCAAGGAATTTAAGTCTGAGATGCTAGAATAATCATAACATGGATATGGAAATCTCCAAGAATGATGTTGGAATAGTGCTGGAGAGAGTAATCCAAAAGTAAAACTCTTCAAAGCATGGTAGAGGGGGTGCAGAAATGATCTGATAAATAGGGGGTTTGGATAGTACAGTCTCTTCACATTATGGAAGAGGGAGAGCATTTGGGTATAGCATTGAAGAAAAGGCGAATGTGGCAGCAGTCCTTCTGCCTACTTGTACCTACGTAGGTGCTTCTCTTCACCAACCTTCTCCCTCTGCAAAGCAGCGGCGGCAGCTCTCCTCCCCAGGCTGCACCTGGGGCTATGCAGGTCTCTCTGTAACAAACCTGTCTCTTTCAGAGGCAGCTCTTTGTGCCTACTTGTGTCTGTGCAAGTATTGTTTGCCCTTCCCTCCCCTTTATAATAAATCTGCTCTTGTTTACACACACACACAAAGAATGTGTAATTTACCCCAGGCTCTCCCCTAAAGGTTGTAGGAGAGCACCCAGTGCCACTTGTGGGGTTGCAAAGAAAGCATTGTCCTCAGATAACGTCAGAGCAAGACAGTGAAGAGCGCATCCGTGCATGAGGGTGAGGATCACTGTTCTACTGACTGACTGAGCTCCAGAGGCACAGTGAAGACTCAGGAGACCGGAGGTTCTGGAAGACATGATTGGAAAGATGATGCACAAGGAGAAGAGGGACTGAAGGGCTACATGGGTCTAATGAGGTTCATCCTGGTGGCAGAGTGATAAAGCACCTGCACGTGTTCAGGAGAGGACTCCTTGAGCTCTTGCTGAAGGGCGCACCTGGGGGTCCCCGCTTGACTCTGCGGAAGGAGGATGCCAACAGCAGTAGGGAATGGGTCCTGCTTTGAAAGCACAAGCTCCTCCCTCGTGACTTCTGCAGACGGGGCCGCCCTAGGACAGCAGGTGTCTTCTCACCCTGGCTAAATGGGCACACTAACCCCCTCCCAGGTGTCTTCTTCCCTATGACATCTTACAGGTACTGATGTTGGACCCACCTGTCTGGTTGTTCGCTGTCCCATGGGTCCACATTCTGGCAGGAGGTTGGCTTTCTTTGCTTACATTTGACCTATGTCTATTTCTAAGACATTCTTAAAACTTAGACAAACCTCGGTATCCTTTTTCTCTTCTCATTCCCGCACCTATTTTACATAATTCTTTGATTATCTTCTTATGAAAAGGAGTCTATTTTTAATTTCTTGACATTTCTCTCATAACCTACTGTTCTCTTTTTCTAGTTCACTGACTCCTTCTTTACCTGAGTTGACTTTCCTTTTTTGAGCTGTTTCAGCCTCACACAGCCAACCAATTCTGTTTCCCACTTTTCCCAAGCGATGTGCAAACCTCCCTCTTCTTTTTGATCGATTCTTTAGAACTTGGTGGCCTGTACACAACAACCTGAACTTACTGAACTTATGATTTTATTTCCATTAATTAACCCTGACACTCTCCCATCTTCCAATACAGATTTTCTCTGCTTAATACGGCTCACCTGAGATCCCCCCTTTACTTACTGTTTCCATCTTCCACAACTCTTTCTTCATCTTCCACAATTTACCCTCTTTCCACAAATATCGCCCCATCTTCTATACTCACCCTCCTACCTCTTATAAATATTGCTCATGTTTGACCCATGTCTTCTGGTTCTTTTACTTGCCAAACCTGCTCCTACCACTTATATACTGGAGTTTGACCAAAATACCACTGCACCACTGACACTGCTTGGGCCAATCAATATAACACTTTAAACTGATTAATTTGTGAAGCCTATTTTGAGTCAAACAGACTCCATCTTGCCCCTAACCTGCTGTGTTGAGACTTATACATGAAAGTAAGCAACCCGACTCACCCCCTCTGGATCTCTATGAAAGAGCACCCCCGCACTGATTGCTCCTTGTCTGTGACTACAAAGGGACAGCCACATCCTGTTCTCTCTTTCCTGATGATTAGAAACAGGAACACCATCTGCAGATGGTTACAAAGAAACCCATACTCCAGCATTCTGCCTGAAGACTCCTGTCAATCCATCTAAAAGCTTCAAGTGCTCTAAGTTTAGACCACTTGCCTGCTTTGCACTTTAAAACTTCCCTATGCTCTGATCCTGGAGGGGCGCTCCTTAGGACTTCCTGGAACCTGGACCTGAATCGTGATTCCTATTCTCAAATACTCCCTTGATTATATTATAGTCTGATTATTTCTAGGTTGAAATAGGCAAACTATTGTGAACATCACCACCACCTCTTAGCTCCCTTTGTGAAATCTTTTCCTTAACTACTTAGGATTGTCATTGCTAAGCTTGCAGCAGAGGGGCACCCAGGGACTCCAAACTGCTTGCTTTAAAAGGCATCAGCCATCTGGATCTGCCCAGAGTTCTCTGAACTCATCTTGCTTTTGTTAAATGAATGACAGAAGGCTCTCAGCTCAGTTTGAAATGCTTTCCCAGAATCATAGCTCTTCTTCCAAAAGAAAAGTGTAAGAGTTGGTTGTAGGCCCCAGAGGTGCACACCAGCTGGTTCTGCTTCTCAGCCAAGGGAAAGCAGGCCAATAATGGGGTTCTTTCAGGCCACTTTGATGCTACGGAAAGGGTTTTTTCCTTTTGCTTCCCCCCCCCCACCATTTTGTAAGAAGGTATGAGCATATCATATGTGTCAAAGTTCCCTCTATCTTTGCCAACATTCTTATGACATTTCTGTAATGTGAGATATCATTAGTCAACTTCTTTTCTTAGGGGATAATTTTCCTTTTTTTTTTTTGCCAACAGTGATGGACAAAATTATCAGACCAAGCCTCATGATTTAATTACAGTTTTGTCCCTTCAACTTACGAGTCTCCATTTCTATTTTCTTTTAAGGCTCAACTCAAGTTTCCTCAGTCTCCAAAGTGCGCAGGTCCAGGTGACCAGACTCATAAGCAGCACTCGCATCATACTCTTTCAGAAAGAAAAAGAAACCCAACCGTCCTAGAGTAACTTTACCAGAAGAAGAGCACTCTTCCTAAGGGCAGAATGGAGACAAAAGCTGCCTCTCAAAGCTTCATTCAAATTTCTCTAGTTTGGGCCTCCCTGGTGGCGCAGTGGGTTAAGCAACACACTATGAAGCAAACTGCAGCCACTGCAGCATGAGTTCGATCCCTGCTGCCGGCCAGGGAGGG
>JAGFMF010011429.1:2790526-2803321 GCA_019455555.1 Galemys pyrenaicus
TGCCTGTTCTGCTCCCCAGTCTGTCTGGTGAATCCTCTCACCTCCCATGCGTCTCTGGCCTGTACCCCAGCTCTTGTGTGCATAAATAAATAAATCTTTTTAAAAAACACAAATTTCTCTAGTTTTCTCCATCCGAGTCATACAATTTATTTATTTATTTTTTTTTTTTAAAGATTTATTTTATTTATGCATACAAGCACTGGGGTACAGGCCAGAGGTGTGTGTGGGGGTGGTGGTGCATACAAGCACTGGGGTACAGGCCAGAGGTGTGTGTGGGGGCGGGGAACAGCACAGGCAGATCAACCAAAATACACTGCTGAGGGGAGCAGCGGGCACAGCAGGAGAGGTCTGCTGCACCATGTGGGTCACCTCCCTGGCCGGCAGCAGGGATCGAACTCATGCTGCAGTGGCTGCCATTTGCTTCATAGTGCGTTGCCCAACCCACTGCGCCACCAGGGGAGGCCCCCCGAGTCATACAATTTAAATCTACTTTCTCTTCTCTTCATTTTTTTCCCTTCTTGATGCTTAAAATTCTTTGTCACTGGTGGTTTTAGCACTGATCTTCATTTCCTTATAACTCCTAGGATATGGATCTTTTAATCTCTTCCTGATCCTCCCAATGTGCTTATGTTTAAGCACTTTTGGTGCTTTTGTTTATTCCATTTTTAACTTTAAATGTTAATTTATATGTTTATTTCTGATTTCACCACTTATAGGCTGTGTCCCTAGACCAGCTTTTAAAGAAATCATACCCTTATTCTTCATATACCTTTGTTTTACCTTTTATCTCTTTCTATCATCTGTATACTTCTATTCTTATACTGTCAAGGTTAAAAGTAGATATATCCTCTTCTGTTGCTGTAATAGATTCTGTTTGATCAAAAAGTTGAAAATCAATAAGCAAGTGTATAGAGTCTGTAAGGTCAGATAGAGCATTCTTATATTGTCTTCAAGAGAAAACTCAACCCAAATTCACTTCAGCAAGAAGGGAGTCCCAGAACAGGGTTGCCTGCAAGTGGAGCTCGTAGAATATCATCATAATATGGTGCTCCCCATCTTGGGCAGTGCTCACCTTCTTGGGCTCTGCTCCCCACTATTGCTTTTATTCTTCAGAGAGGCTCTCTCTGCCCTGTGGTTTTGATATGACTGCCATCAACTTTTAGGGCTAAATAATTCTTATTATTTAGCCTATCTTATACAGAAGAGTACAATTCTTTACCTCAACATTTCTAACTAAAGTCCTAAGGATTACCTTAACTTTAGGACACAGCATTATCTAGATCAGTTGTCTGATAATGACCATGAACTAGAAAGACATGATGCGGATATTATTAGATACCATGTCATTCTTTATTTCCCGGTAACTCTTCTATCTCTCCTCTAGGCATGACCTTTTACAGCTCAAAAGCAAAGCCTGTCAAGGCCCCTGCTCCTCATAAATATTAGTTCTTGTGAACAGATGCCTAGGAGGGAGTTTCAGACTTCATACGCCCAATTTTTGAGTAAGCTCTGCTCAGACAGCCAGCTCCTAGAAGGATTCAAAGAAGGGGAGAAAATTACAGGGTCGGGGCCTCCCTGGTGGCACAGTGGGTTAAGCAACGCACCATGAAGCAAACCGCAGCCACTGCAGCACGAGTTCGATCCCTGCTGCTGGCCAGGGAGGGGACCCACATGGTGTGGCAGAACTCTCCTGCCTTGCCCACTGCTCCCCTCAGCAGTGTACTTCCGTTGATCTGCCTGATCTGCTCCCTGCTCTCTGTGGTGAATCCTCTCACCTCCCCTCCACACCTCTGGCCTGTACCCCAGTGCTTGTATGCATAAAATAAATAAATCTTTAAAAAAAAAAAAGAAAATTACAGGGTCGATTAATCAGAAAAAAATTTTGAAATGATTATTTTTAGAAATGGAAGTTTCCTACAAATAAATATGACTTTCTTCATTGCCTTAAGTGTTTCCAAATTCTCTAGGATATCAAATATCTTCAGTCTGTATTTGCTCTGGCCCCTTTTTCCAGGACTAACCCATTTGCCCACTCTAGAGTTCTCATCCTGGCTTGAATCACAAGTATTCATGCTTGTTGGCTTATTCCACTTGCCTTATTTGAGTACACATTCTCAGTAATATATATGGGGATATATGGAAATAAAGGTTACTTATTTGTCTAAAAACATTCTAGTTTACCCTCTCCCCGACAGAAAATTTGGCAGGATATAAAACCAAAGAATCCTCAGAAATTCCAATGCCTTAGCATACCTAGGACTAGAGGTTAGCATTAATATCAGTCTAATTTTCAAGTCTAATTTCAAATTCTTCCATCTTTGAAACTTTTATGATCTTTTAGTTATTCATGATAAACAAGTCATGAATAAAGAATATATATGTTTAGGAATTCTTTTTTTATATTTGTTAAATACGCATCATAAAAACGATTAATCAAAATATGAGTCTTTTTTTATCACATGCTTTGAACTTGGAGATCCTTTTAGTGTGGAGATTGTGCTTTTTTTAAAAAAAGACTTTATTTTTGAGTAGAAGAACTGGGGTGTAGGGCAGAGGTGCAGGGGGTGAAAGGAGTCACCAGAGATGGAATGGGAAGCAGAATTTTGAAATGATTATTTATTTATTATTATTTATAAGATTTATTGAAATACACTGTAGATTTATTGAAATACACTGCTAAGGGGAGCAGCGAGACTGGAGAGATCTGCTGCACCATATGTGGGTTATCTCCCTGGCGGGGGGATTGAACTCAGGCTGTAGAGGTGGGCTGTCCCAGTGATAGGGCTGAGACTTAACCCCTAGGTCACCAGGGAGGCCCTTATTTAGAGATTTGTGTCCTTTAGGTCTCTTCTATTACCTCTTCTGGCCAGTTCTCTTCTATTACCTCTCTAATAATTTCCCAACCTCTGTTTTATCCATTCTGTTCTCTAATGTTGCTAACCTTTTATTTTCTAATTCTTTACCATAAGATATTGAATTAGTTTATCAAATACACATATATATTCCAGGAGCTTGTTCTTGTTTCCTTCGTTGTTCTTTTTTCATAGCCTCTTATTCTTGTTTTATCTTGGTTACTCTCATCTTACAGGTTTTTGAATATCTGGTAATACTTAGTCACTTATATTTAAGAGTGAGCCACAAAGAGCTAACTGAGACTCTGTGACTGGGTTGAGATTGTCCGTGGAGAACTTTGTTCTAGGCTGATCGAGTGATCAGGTGGCCAGAGTGGCAGACGTCTACCTGCTGAGGTTTCTGTGTGGGAATGGGATAAAAGAGGGTGCAGGAAGTTACAGTGATCTACTCACAGAATTTGAATTTATTTCCCAGTGTCCACGTGCTCTCTCTTCCTGTGGCTATTCCTGGTATTCTGAGTCTTTGAGTTTTCTTGGGTTCCACCTCTGTGTAACCCTATATTTTTGCATGGTTCAGGCACCCTGCCTCATCAGTAACTACTTCACCTCCCACTCTTTCTCTTAGAAATGTGCTGACATTTCTCTTATACTGGTGTTTCTCATCTTGTTTTCTCTTTGCTGTGAGTTTATATCTTATTTTCCTATCACATAATGAATTCTTAGGTGGAAAAAGGCATAAACGCATGTTCTCCACCTGGAGTAAGAAGCCAGTAGATTACTTTATTGTATAAAAAGACTAAACGAAAGGAATTAAAAAAGACTCCAACCATTCAGTACCACCTGACTTCTTAGATGGAAACCCTGCGCCTGAGTCCCTTCAAAATGATTATGATTCACCCTGGACATGCTGAGAATAGTTAAGTTGGACCACCACTTGGTTCTACAGGTTCTATCGACACTGTCCTGGGGAGGCCATTATCAAAGAGTTGAAATGAAATGATCTTCTTATGGGATGGACACAACATAAATCACATTGCTGGGAATCTGCGCAGCACTTGGATATTTTATAGGACCCTGTCCATCCCACTCCATGCCACTCTTCCATTCCACCCCCACCATTCCTAAACACTCCATCTATCTCTCACTGGGTTCTCTTTTCCCATCAGAGAGAGGGAGCTTATTCACTCACTAGTTTATTTCTCTTAAGATTTAATTATGGTCTGGCACTCATTTGTCTCAATGATCTAATTTTATAACAGACACAAGTTTAATAAATTAGAGTATTCTTCTGACTGTATCCTATCGACCAATACAAAATGGCTTTTCATTCTTGATAGAGTTTAAGCCAAAGCATACTCATTATTTAGATTCTGGACATAGTTTTTCTATCAAGAAAGAGGAAAACTACCTGAAGAAAAGATTCCCATACATAAGATGAAACAAGCTTCACTTTTTTAAATGCAAACATCCAAGTTTAGATGCTCACAAACAACTTTATGAAATATTCTTACCTTAAGGAAAGTGATATTTGCCACAGAGAAGCTCTTTTTCACCTGTTATCTGTCACAATGGGGGTGCCTGATAGATGTTTGCTGGAGCAATGAGTATTTGCTATAACTGTTTCTAAGAGGCTGAAACATAGGGGTAAACTGTTGTTGAATGTTTGGAAAAGGAGAAGGAGCAATCATTAACATTCATGTGCTTTTCAGTTTTGGGTTTTTAAAATTCTTTTGGTACTTTTCAGTTTTATCTGAAGCTGACTATGGTTCTGAATTCATTTGAAAGGTCAGTGTACAAGATGGCTATAAAACATAATTTTTAACAGTGGAAAACCAGAAACAGCATGACTGTCTAACACTAGAAAAACAATTACTGGATAGAATAATAATGTGTCTTTTAAAAAATAGACTTCGTTTTTCAGAGTGATTTTAGATTTACAGGAGAATTGAGAAGATGGTACAGGGAGCTTTTGTATACCCCACCATAATTTCCTATCATTGACATCTTAGATCAGTATGGAACATTTTTTATAATTAATGCATCAATACTTATTCCTGATTATTAACTAAAGTTCATACTTTACACTTTAATTTGATTTCATAGATTTTTGCCCATTGTCTTTTTTTGGTTCCAAAACCCCATCTAAAATACCACATTTCATTTAGCTGTCAAGCCTCCTTAGTCTACTTTTAATTGTGACAGTAGTTATAAGTAGTTTTTGAAAATGATGAATATGTAAAAAAATATGTGAGTATATTTATATATTGGAATAAAAACCAAAAAAAAAATACAAGGAAATAAAAATAACACGTTGGAATGCTATGATTATGGTTGAAGTTATATATTTACATTATTTTCTTTTAAAATCATGTTCTAATGTTAGTTTAATTAAAATTCTGAACTCTTTATCTCTCCCTATCACATTTTCATAAATTGACTCGCAGATAAACAGCCTACAAATACCAACTCCAAAATAGCAGATAGGAACTTACCAGCAGACCTCACGTGAGATTAGGTTAGGATGATCTGAACTGAAAATAGAATGACATTTCTTTTGAACTCTTCATCTCCTCCTCCATCCCCTCATTTTGTGGCTCAGATAAAATACATATTTGGTGCTTCAAGTTGAGACAAAGAATCTTCCTATCAATTTGTGAGCCTAGAAGTTTAATTCTTTAGTAGACTAGAGAATGGAAGGTTCTTTGATCTAGTTGGTAAGTAGACACCATCTGGTTCTTTTTCTATTTTCCTTCTTTTTCTTTTCCCCAGGCACCTGCCTTTTCCCCCTTTCTAAAGCAACAAAGCCCTACCCTCCACTTCGCCATGAACCGCACGTGTCCAGATTCCACCTATACTCTGCTGGGCTCTTTGCAACCAGGAAGAGTGGGAAGAATGCAAGGGAGAGGGGAGACCAGTATGCTTTGGGGAATTGAAAGGATTTTGAAGCAACTTTGGAAATGTGTAAGACCTCAGTGGCAGAGAGGGCTGAGACATTCGCCAGTTTCCTTCCTCCTCTTCCTGTGACCACATCTGGAGTACCTTTCCCAGTCTCCTGGGCAGGGGGATGTGGTCACATGGCAGGTCTAGCCAGTGGAGTGAGCACAGAGTAATAAATGCCACTTAAAGATCTGGCCCATAAAATCTTTTCAAGTGAAGAATGTTGGTGAAACAGAACAATCATATTCACTCAGCCCACCTCCTCTGTCACTCAGCATACAGCCTGTTTTCTCACATATATAAATCCAAATGCCTCCATGAACACAATCTACACCCTGAGGAGGGTAGAGTCTGGTCACCTGTCACTTCCACCTCTAGTCCACGATCTCTGGGTACCTCAGGCCTGGATATTGTTTCTTATGCTCCAACAACTCCAAGACTATGTAATGAAGGCCCCCTTGTCCACCCAGCATTTCCAATTCTTTTAGTCTGTCACTAGTTACATTCCATTTTCGTAATTGATTTCTGTATTATCAGGCCTCCTGGGTGACAGAATTCCAAGGTGTCTGGCAAAGCGAGATAATCCTGAGGCCAAGAGAGAAATAAACTGGTCTCTGTAGGTTGTGCCTTCTAGAGCCTTTAAACTCAGGGTCTATACAGCAGTGACGGTCTCCCATTCAGTGCAAGAAATAAAGGAAGTCAGACAGCTGAGAGAAATGAATGAAGAGCTCCTGCAGAGTAGTACTTTCAAATTCCCCTCTTGGGGTCTGATTATATGTCCCCCTGAGACATATAATGTCTGTGAGACACTAGTATATTTTTTATATCCCTCCTTTCTCTTCCTTAATTCTTTTTTGCCTTAATTAATTTGAATTGATATTCATAACAATTCAAATTGAACAAAGAATTCTAACTGGTATGATGAAGCAAAGTCTAGAAAAGCAAAACAAAGGAGACATCAGCTAATGATTGGAAGGCTTTATTTAGTTATTTCTTTGACTCATGGGAGTGTCTTCCAAACTTGGCTATTCTAAACTTTTTAATGAATTTCTTTCTACTAAGGTGTGATAATCACCTTTTAGACATTCTTCTATGGACATTTATATAAGAATAATATGTTTAATTGACTGACATTTCATTAGGTTTAGAGATTCTGCTAGGAAGAAAATCTTTGTTAACCTCAGAATCAACATTTTAATTAAAAATCCTCATCATTATTCATCCATAGCATTCTCATTCTTGCCTCAAAGGTCTGTGATTCTGGAATATTTGTTTGGTAGCAGATATGATGGGGTGGAACCTGGATGCTAGGAAACAAATTAGGAAGCAATTGCAATAGTGACAGGAAAATTTTTGCCAAGATTATAGTAAAGAAAAAGAGGGGATGTGTTTGGGAAGTGTGCAGCAATAAATTGATGGGATTTAACAACTGAGTAGGTGTGAGACATGACAGAGAGGGCTGAGTTGATGAGAACCCAAAGCTCCATCTGCAGCATTGCCATTGTGTTACCGAATAATTAAAATTAAGAATTACATCACTTTTTACCATTTATTTTTACATCAGTAGCTAATTATTGCTGAGTGTTTTGGAGCCATTCATATACTACCAGTAGCAGAATAGACTGGTATAGCCACCCTGGACCTTAACGTGGCAGTATTAAGTAAAATTAAGATTACATGTGTCTCTTTTTAAAAAAAAAATATTTATTTATTTATGCATACAAGCACTGGGGTACAGGCCAGAGGTGTGGGGGGTGAGAGGATTCATCACAGAGAGCAGGGAGCAGAACAGGGAGATCAACTGAAGTACACTGCTGAGGGGAGCAGCAGGCACAGCAGGAGAGGTCTGCCACACCATGTGGGTCCCCTCCCTGGCCGGCAGCAGGGATCGAACTCGCGCTGCAGTGAGTGCGGTTTGCTTCATAGTGCATTGCTTAAACCACTGTGCCACCAGGGAGGCCCACATGTGTCTCTTATTACCCAACAATTTCCCTTCTGAGCCTTAATGCAAGGAATAGATTTACACATGTCCAGGGGAAGATCTACAGGTGTTCATTACCAGTCTGGGTTTTGTTTTGTTTTGTTTTTTAGCAAATAGTGGGTTGGAAGTGATCTACTTACTCATTACAGGGGGATTGAGTAGATAAGATATCAGGGACATATCAATGAATATTAGGTATCAGTTAGGATCATGAGATGAGATGTACATCCAGGACCATGTCTAGATCGTAGAACTATAGTACCAAACAAAAAGGAAAACAAAAGAAAGCAGTGAGCACAAGAAAACTTACATAAATTTAAAATACATGTACATACAGTAACTTTTACAAGAAACATACAAGTTAAAAGATACATATCAAACAAATTAGAGTGGGCTCTCTGCTCCCCCCAGTTTGACAGACAGACACGTCTTCTCTGCAGTGCCAGTGTGTCCCTCAGGCTCCACAGTGAGATCAGAGTTAATGGATTTGACTGGATTGAGCACCTGGTTACTAGGGCTGTTTTTAACTGCAAAGTGGATATTGTTGCCATCAAAGGCCCCTTGATTAACCTCAACTCCATGGTCTATACATTCTATTATGATTCTCCCCATGACAGGTTCAATGGCACAGTTAAGGCTGAGACCAGGAACTTGTCAACAATGGCAAGTCCTTCTCCATCTTCCAGGAGCCATATCCTGCCAACATTAAGTGGGGTGATGAACATGTTGTGGGCTCCATTGGTGGATTCCATTACCTTGGAGAAAACTGGGGCTCACTTGAAGGGTAGGGTCAAAAGGATCATCATTGTTGCCCCTTCTGCTGATGCTCTATGTCTGTGATGGGCATTAACCATGGGAATTATGACAACTCTCTCAACATTTTCAGCAATGCCTCCTGCACCAACTACTTGGCAACCCCCTGGCCAAGGTCATCCATGATAACTTTGGCATCAGGGAGGGGCTCATGACCATGGCCCATGCCATCACGGCCATCCAGAAGACCATGAGTGGTCCCTCTGGGAAGCTGTGGCATGATGGCCAAGGGGCTGCCCAGAACATCATCCCCACTTGTACTGACATCACAGAGCTGTAGACAAGGTGATCCCTGAGTTGAACAGGAAGCTCACTGATATGGCCTTCTTTAGCTTCACCCTAAACATGTTGATTGTGAATCTGGAGAAAGCTGCCAAATACAGTGACATAAGGAAGGCGGTAAAGGAGCTATCACAGAGCCCCCTCAAGGGCATCCTGGGCTACAATGAGGACCAGGTTGTTTATGCAATTTTAACAACCCCCACACCTCACCGTTGATGCTAGAACTGGCATTCTCATCAATGATCACTTTGTCAGACTTATTTCTGGTGTGACAATGAATTTGATTACAGCAACAGGGTGGTGGACCTTATGGTCTAAATGAACATCCAAGGACCAAGAGCCTCCTGGACCACCAATCCTAGAGAGACCACAAGAGGAAGAGAGAGGCCCTCAGCTGCTGGGGAGTCCTTACCCCACTCATCCAACAAACTGAGAATCTCCTAACCTGTCAGAGTTCCTTCCCAGATCTCCTGGAGAAGGAGAAGGGCTTAAAGAGCCCTGCCTTGTCCTGTACCATCAATAAAGAACCCTCTATGAGTGGCTGTCTATTTAGAGAGAAGAATGAAAATGAAGACTAGGAATAAGTGAATAAATAAGGCTTCAAGTAAACCAATGATAACAATGTTATGATCTAAGGAGTATGACAGATTCAAACTTCTAACTTAGAGACTCTGAAAAAAAGACTTCAATGAAGAAGGAAAATATTGCCCCCGAGACTTGAGGACCCCCTCAAGTGGCTGTCTTCCTTGGAAGGTGGGCTTTGATGAAATGGCAGAAAGGAAAACAAGGAAACTTTGCATATGAACTTGTGCTTGACCACATGACTGTTCAGGAATTCTTATCAGATGATAAATATGATATGAATGATCAGCTCAAGGTAAAGGAGAGAGGGGGAGAGCATAATAGCAATAAAATTCAAATTCCTGATTGGGTGAAGGAAATGGATAATGTGTCCCTGGCCTACACCAACATGGACACACTCATTAGCAATACTAATTTAAACTGAGAGGCTTTGGCAGTTAAGGAGAGGCATCAACAAGCATGACGTGCTTGAACGAGTAAGATAAAGCAAAACCAAAAAAAAAATCTTAAAATCACTTTGAAAGTCAAAGTATAGTTTCTTTAAGATTAAAAAGGTAAGAGCTCCCAAGGAATCAAGAACTTGGCAATTGTAAAACACATAATATGTGTGTGTGTTGGGCCTCCCTGGTGGCGCAATGGGTTAGGCAACGCACTAGGAGGCAGGCTGCAGCACTAGTTCGATCCCTGCTGCCAGCCAGGGAGGGAACCCACATGGCGCAGCAGACCTCTCCTGCCTTGCCCGCTGCTCCCCTCAGCAGTGTACTTCCGTTGATCTGCCTGTTCTGCTCCCTGCTCTCTGTGGTGAATCCTCTCACCCCCCCACCCCTCTGGCCTGTACCCCAGTGCTTGTATGCATAAATAAATAAATCTTAAAAAAAATAATATGTGTGTGTGTTATGGGTAGGGAAGGCCTAAAGTCTATGAATAAGAAACTGGAATCTAAGGGAAACTAAGACCTCTTCTGGAATGAGAATTTTGGGGAAGCTTAAATTCTGTTCCCTGAAGCAGCTCTGCTGGTGACCTGAATAACAGATGGTCTCTTGTCAAGAGCACTTGGCCCAGGGCTGCTGCTAAGTGGGAAAATCCTATTTTTCCACCTTTCTCTCATCTCCCATTCAAGTTCCCTGTGTTGACCACCTCCTTTAGTTTTTGTTTTTTTGTTTTTTTATTGGAAATAAAACTATGCAGTTAGTTAAATTGATGTTCTTGGTGAGGGGTAATTTATGGAGGAAAGTGGTGCGGGCCATGCTACTCATATTATGTGACAAAAGTCCGGTATGAGGGATATTCCTGAAAAATCAAGGGGTCCCTAGCTGGCCCCTGCCAGATTCCTTTTGTTTTGGCTAACTTTATAATTGCAGTTCTGTGAGTCTCTTAATGTACACTCACTGAAATATAATTCATGGGGGCAGTTGTAAATTTGGTTATTTGTCAAACAAAATAGTTAGATGTAATGCACTTACTGACTGACAGATACTCCAACACAAACCTTTACGACTGGTAAATGCTGCCACTAATTTAAAAAAAAAAAAAAAAGCCATAAAACCAGGAAGAGTAAAATATGGTTGTTTCACAAACCCAAAAGTTAGTCATTAGGCAGTCTCCCAGACTTTCCAGAAGATAAAGGAGTCACGTAGACTCTCCCTACCCTCCTCCTCTTCCTTTTGCCTTTGTTCTACTTAAGTTGAGATCATACATAGAAAAACTCTAGTTTCAGGTTTAGAATGAAGTTAGTGACTCCTTTTGAAGACTACTGTTAGGTGTAGAGATAACTTACGCTTTAGTATTTCCCTTTAATTGGGGGCTTATAGCTTTTTAGGTATTGACACTAGTTTGACCTTAGACCTTGTGGCTGTTTGTCTACCCTACACTTAGAGTAGACAAAACATTTACTTGTATTCACACAAAGTTGCCTTGTCTGCTTTAACGCTGATAAGTAAGCCTGTGACGTAAGATACTGATAAGAATGTTTCAGAAGTGAACTTTACTTCAAAGTGGTCTGTGTCGGAAATTCTGAATGGGAGTTGCGGGACCCCCAGCTGTCCTTGGAAAAATGTAATGTTTGTTAACTGCCTGCTCTACGCAGGTGTTGAGGGAGCAGGTGTTGAGGGAATCTCGCTGCTTGCTTGTAAAGTATAAATAAAGACCTGCTGAGACTCTCAGGAGGACAGATGCCAAATTCCGTGCCAGTCTGGTGCTCTTCTCCCCTTCCCCCCTTGCCAACGCCGTTCCATCCTTCGGGGACCTGGCCTTCTGCCGTAGCTGGCCTTCGGCAGGAAAGTCACGGTGCTTATATGTCTCATGCTTATGTAGGCTCTGTTGGAACATTCTGTTACACTTCTATTGATTAACTTTTATTGAGTTCAGCATGGTGGACATGGGCCTGAAACAGAGACTTCAAGGTGAAAAAAATAATTGAGAAAATAATCTATCTCATTCATCTTTGTATGAACCGAATTGGCATCTAGCACATAGAAAATACCAAAGTAATGACTGCCATCAATGAGCATTGAGCCAGGGTGTTAAACTGTCTCACACCTAAGGACATGAGTCACCTTATCGCCCAGAGTAAGACTAAAAATGCAGGGCCTCCCTGGTGGCCTAGGGTTAAGTATCAGCACTATCACCACTATGGCCTAAGTTCCATCCCCAGACAGGGAGCTAATCCACATATAGCACAGCAGATTTCTCTTGTTTTGCCCACTGCTCCCCTCAGCAGTGTATTTCAATAGATCTGCCTGTTCTGCTCCCCACTCTCTCTGGTGAACCCTCTAAGCCCCTGCACCTCTGGCCCACACTGCAGCTCTTCTATGAAAAAACAAACAGAACTCCACAACTGAAAATGCAAGTAGGGAATGTGGGTTGTGGAGAGGGGCTGCAAAATTTGGAAACCGGGGAATCGTCCGACTTGTGGAAGCTGGCCAGTGACTGCTCACTTCCCAGTTTTGTTATAGATAAAAATCTACAAACAAGAGATCTGTAGAAATTTACTTAGGATAGTGAGAAAGAAACAAGTTTGAATAGATACTGGAACATTATGTAGCCATTAAAATGATGCCCATAAAAAAAATGATGCCCATGCAAAAATTGCATATTCATGAATGAGGAGAAACAAAAAAGAAAAACTGATATTAAAATAACCTCCGAGATAGTGTAGGGATTTTAGGTGCAATTTTAATTAATTTGTATAATGTTGCAAATTGTAATTATAAATTTTTTTAAAGATTTATTTATTTATGCATACAAGAGCTGGGGTACAGGCCAGAGGTGTGGGGAGGTGAGAGGATTCACCACAGAGAGCTGGGAGCAGAACAGGCAGATCAACGGAAGTACACTGCTGAGGGGAGC